>JAQIXL010002554.1:0-12683 GCA_034700245.1 Poikilolaimus oxycercus | reverse complement strand
AGACCACTTTTGACCCCTTCCGCAGGGGTCGGCGCAAACACTATAGTGGCCCGCGCAAACTTTCGTCATCATGAGACCATTCAAGACCTTTCATCGAGGCGTGTTTTGAGCTGATTTCGACATTGTAGGTTTCTGTGGAAGTCTCAGTTGCCACCAGCAATGTTGGATGATGCCTGCAGTTCGTTTTCGCTTCAAAATGCCAAAAGTCAAAATTGGCTCTTGGGCCTTCAGGAGCGGAAGGGGTAGGCCCGCGCTGCGCCGACTTGATTTAACCACTGCCGCGAACCCCCTTTGCGAGTTTAAAAGTGGACCTTCTCACTCAAAGCGATTTTGTCGAAGGTAAATGCGGGTCTTGTGAACGTGCGTCTCCCTCAACTGTCTCCCGCCGTCGACGCGGCAGCTTACGAATGTATCAAACGCGTGGTCGAGGCTTTTCGTCGTCTTACCTCCTTCTCAACCCGTCTATTTCGCTTTCAGTGCTAGCCAAAGATCGGGCCTCTTTCTCCGCCCCGTCGGTATGGGAAAAGTCATTTGGAGACTCGGGTGCAGACAACATTCTCTCTCGTTAGTTGCTCGCTTCTTTGCTATGCTCGCGATCCCCCTCTCCGCCTCCGGACTTTGTCCTTTTCGAGCACTGCAGCTCCTCTCTCTCCCCCTCTCTTTCAGTGTGAAGGCAAAAGATCAGCTTTCATAAATGAGCGAGAGGGACGCATGCTCGTCCTCTTGCGCATGAGATGAGTTTTGGAAGATGAGAAGGAGTTAGCGAGTTCATTTTACCCTCGTTGCGGTCATCTTCTTCTCCTTCGTCTTTGCTCCACTGAAGCACGCTGCCGTCATTGCGCGACCTCGAGAAAGAGAGAGAAGGAGCTCTCATTCGGCTTTAATAGCCGCATGTTGCAGGCCTCCATCACATGCCCACTTGCAGTCTTGATGAGAACAACTTTTTTTCCATCCCACATTAGACATCTTGTCCTTTTCGGGAAGAAGCTTGAACCTTTTTGCATTTCCGTTGTGAAGAGACGGCCAAGGCAGTTTGTTCCCACGCTTTGACGAGGAGGTCTGACGAGTGCCGGTCCTTTTTCTCCCCTTCATAGACTCTTGTTGGAGCGAGCGACGCGGGGCGGCGACGCGCGCGGCGTGCTGCGGCGGAGCGCCCGTCGACTACACCCGTTCTCTAGACTAGAGTCTTGTCTGATGCAGCGAGCAGGGAGAGCAGGACGAGGGGGGAGGAGTGTCGACGTGCGGGATACGATGGGCCAGCCCTCTCCTTCTCATTGCACCCTCTCCTTTCCTTACTTCCTTCGTCGAAAGAGCGAAATCACTTAGCACACGCAATGGCAACGAGAGTGTCATTGACAGGCGGGACGCGTATCTTCCAATAGACGAGAGGAGGAAGAAGAAACTTCCGCGTTCCATCCTCGGTTGCACTTTCCCTTGCAGAAGAGAGCAAGCACGCACATTCGCTCGTCGGCGTCAATACAAAGCTGCGAGGCGTGCGCGAAATTTTGGTCTCCTGAACGTTTGTTTGTGAAAACTGCGAAGAGGACAACGGCGAGGAAAGGGCGGAAAAGCCCGGAAGTTTCAGTGGAGGCGCGATGGTTCCGCCATCAGCCACGAGGCGCGCCGGGGAGCGGAGCGCATGCTGACAGAGTTTATCACGAGAGAAGAGAGGAGAGGGGAAGAGGTGCGCCGCTTTTACGACTTCCAGCCGGGGCCCGTAACCAGACTCTTTTGCACTTTTGTGCATAGGCGACGACGGCTGACCGTTGAAGGGTGGCGTGCGAGTCGCGAGAAGGAGGCCACAAGTGGGGACCACCGTAGTCCGCCCGTAGTTTGTGAAGAGAAACAACCGAAGAAGTGTTGAGTCGTCTTCTCTCCCTTGAGACTTGAGGCAGACGTGCCGTGTTGTAGGAGCAGCTGTAGCGAATTCGTAACATGGGCGCCGCTGGGAGAGGACGAGGGAGAGGCTCTCTCAGGCGTGAGACTAGCGATCGACACAAGATCGAGAGTTCAGGGGAGAGGGGGAAGAACAAGATGATGACGGTGACGAGGAGTGCAAACCTGCAACAGTTCCCCTCTCTTCTTCCTTCTTCTTGTTCTTGTCCCCTTCTGCACCGTCTCCTCTGCTCCTTCTCCTCAAAAAAGAGGCCCGAGGGCGATATCGCTGCATTCCCTCCTCCTTCTTCCTCTTCCGCCTCCTTCCCAGCCCGGATTCAACAGAGGCCAAAGGGCAGCGACCGCATGGCTGTCGTCACTCCTTTCGTCGCCGCCCTCATGGCCTCCCTCTTCGTCGATTGCTCTTTGATGGGGGTGGAGGCCTTCTTTCCTCTCTCTCTCCTTCGAACTCATACAAGTCGTATGTGTCCTCTCCGTCCTCTTAAGTCTCTATGAATATGTCTTCTCTTTCCTCTTCCCTTTGAGAACCGAGTCGAAAGTCGAGATTATATGTGACCGCTTTGTCGAGTATTAACAAGCCTCGAGACGAGTCCCTCAGGAGAGAAGGGGGAGGGGAGGGACTTGACTAATCATTTGCGTAGTCTTTTAGTCCCTGACACGGCCATAACATGGCTTGTTGAGTCGTCGCCCTCTTCGTCCTCTCGCCTTCCCAATTTGTTCTCTCCCTCTTTTGACGAACTTTGATCTTGCAATTAGTGCATGTTTCCAGTCTTCTCACTCTCTCACGTGTTAGCGCCCCCTTAATTGCTCATATCCGTCGCGATCGTTGAGAGGCTGCCCTCAACGAGCTTTGCATCTCCGAAATAGACCCGCTACGGGACTACAAGATACAAAACGCAAACAACACGCCCGCTTTTTCGTCTTGCTCTCGCTCGCGCGCTCTTGATCTTTGCTGCCCCTTGGCATGTGGGGGGCGGTGACGATCTTTCGAGTGGAGGGAGAAAGACAAGAGGGCAACGAGAACGAGGAGAAGGAGGAGGAGAAGGACAACGAAGAATTGAGACGATGAAGCGTGGACGGGGCGGAGAAGACGGGCACGCGCCCCAGGTGTGCTAGCAACGGTCGCGGGCCTGGCCCGTCCACGTTGTCCTCTACATCAAGAGCCGCCAAAATAGAGAAAGAGAGGGGCGACTGATTGTGAGCTGTGTGAGTCTCCCATGTACGCGTGCGGACTTTGCCCCACTGCCTAGCAAGTCTCCTTTTCGTTTCGCAAGCTTTCATCACACCTGCTTGCATCATCAAGAAGACTCGACTCGGTTTCAGTCTCGATACGTAAGCCTTCCTCGATACGTGGGCAATTTGTCAAGCGATACATGTCGTGTACGAGGGCGATTGGCCCTCCTCCATCTCCTCTCTTCTCTTTCCAAACTCGAAAAAGACTCCCTCTTTTCCACGTGGCAGTTCTCCGTCCCTCTGTTGAGCTGTTCAAGAGACCAGAGTAGGCGTAGAGGGCAACACAATTGTATTCGATGAGACTAGAGACGCGGGCCGATGCCTCCTCACGCCATCATCGTCGTCTTCTCACCTCTCTTCAACCTCGCGCATCCGCGCGCACCACGGGCAAACAATAAGAGGGCGAGGGGAGGGAGAGAGGTAAGGTTGAAGGTGGGGTCAAAGACCGCTTCTCTCGCCTTCTTCTCTCTCTAAACAGCGAAGGGCAAACCACTGCGCACCCGACAGAGTGCAGGCGTCGCCTAGAGGCACACTGTGGATAGAATGAGAGAGGAGGGAGGAGGGAGGGTCGACCCTCCTCGTTGGTGAACGAACCGTCTCGTTTGTGTCGATGGCCGCCTCTCTCTTTTCTCTCTCTCGACGCCCCACCAAGAGACTATAGACTATCTTTCTTCTTCGCCTTCTTCTTCTTCTCGCTCCTCCTCAATGTCGTGTTGTCTGCACGTTCGATCCCCGCCTGCACACCCTCCTCCCCCTCTTCCCCTCCTCCTCCGGCCTTCTTCCTCATTCTCTTTCAACTCCATAGTGTCCTCAACGAAATTCATTCACGAAGTCAAGAAACCGACATTCGAGTGCACAAATACAAAGCGTTCGCCGCGAGCACTTGCAGGACGTTTTTACACGGCCGCGCGCTCGCTCCTCGCGGATACGGTAGGGGCGGCAGCACTTAGCGGGGTGGGCCTGCGGCGGCAAGGGAAAGCCCCCTGGACCCAAGGCCCGCGTCTCTACCTTCATCCCGCCGACCCGGCAGCCGGCAGCCTCCCTTCTTGTTCCGTCAAAATTGCGCCAAAAACTGAGATTTTTGATGTTTGCTGTGAGAGTGGAAGGATTGCGACTTGTTGCTCGGGGTGTTACGGTGTCCCGCTATCTCGCTCCTCCCCCTTGAGTGGTTTTTGGTGCTAGAGAAGAGGCGGGCCCCTTCCTCTTCGTCTTCCCCCTTCTCCGTGGCAAGGGAGTGGCCAAGGAACAGCGTAGCCTCTCGGCCTGCTTCGCCAAGAGGATAGGAGGCCCTGCACGCTGGTTTCCTGAACTGCTTTTAACTGCACTCTGCTTGGTCTCGGTTCTCCCCGTTTTTGTCCTCTCGCACCCTCTCCACCTCGACCGCACAGTTCTCCTCTCCCTTCGACAGTCTGCTTGTATGCTCTTCTCCTCGTCGAAAGATCGATTCGGCTCTTCTCCTCCTTCGAAGTGTCCGCTTGCCCTTTTCTCTTCTCCTCTTCTTCGTCTTCCTCAGTAATACATTCTTCTTATCGTTGGTCTTTCTCTCCGTGCAAAAGGCATTTTGGGTCAGCCTCTTGCTCAAGACTGTTGCCGGCCGGTGCTTGATACGGGCCACATGGCTTCCTCGCCTTCCTCCTCTCCTCCCTTCTCTCTTCCTTATCTCACCTTTCCATGCCCGATTTTCAATGTTTGAACGCGATGGAGCCAATTGGCTTCGTTGGAGTTTCTCGCCGCATCGAAAAACACTCTGACTTGGAGTCTCCTTCCGGTGCTGTTTGTCCAACGACATTCTCGTCCCTCTTCTCTTCTCCCCTTTGTGAGCGTGTCGCCGCCCGAGTGCCTCCTTCCTCCCCTCGACGGGTGCGCGCTACGTGCCGAGTTTGCGTTTTGAACTCGCCTTTTATTTCAAAACGCGAGTTCGAGAACATGCATCCATGACTTCCTCCTCACTTCTCACTTTGCAGGGCAAAAACGAAGGAAGCCGACGCATTGGCGATCCTCTGCCTCTCCCAGAAGGTCCTCCTCCCCCCGCCACCCCTGCCGCCGCCACCCGAGATGGCCATCATCCAGTCCATTCCGCGGATCAACGGCATTAAAGGTACGCTTGCTCTTCTCCCCTTACCCACTCTCTCCCACCTCCTCATTCTCTCTTTTCTTATTCTTTGTACTTTACGGCTCCCACAACACAAGGAGAAGAAGGAAAAGGAGGAGAGTACTCGAAATCGAGAAGTCAAAGGATCGAAAGATAGAGCCTGCCAAAGAAAATGGCCTGAAACCTAGTTTCATCGGGATCTCCCCCCTCTCCACTTTTCGTCACGGCTATCAATTTTCGTTCCTCATCTCTCATGAGATCCCCTCCAGCTTCGCGACTCTCGAATGAGGCCACGCGGCATTCATGATTCATACAAATCCGCCGTCGTCCTTCCTCTCGTTTCCCTTTTTGCAACGTCGACTCGAGTTGTTCCCCGCTTTGCCGTATCGATTCCGGTTGCACTTTTGTCGTCGACGGCAGCGTTGCCGCGAGAGAGAATGAGGTTCCTTCTCCCTTCCAGAAGAGGGAGAACGAAGAAGACAGAGAGCCGGGCTATTTTGTCCCGCTGCAGCACACGATTACTTCCTTGCTCTCGTATGTAGCTGTCCGCGCTCAACGGCCTGCCTCCATAGGAGGAAGACGAGGAGGAGGGAGGAGGGCTTCAGGCAGCAAAGGAACAATGCTAGAGATGGGCGGGTCTTTTGGTGGCCTTTTTGCAGGCGTCCGCCGCTCTCTTCCCTCTTTCGGTGCACTGGAACGAATTCAATTTCCCCCGCTGCAGTGCATCGACTTGGAGAAGGGAGGCGGGGAGAAGGGGGAGAAGGCAGAGAGACTAAAGGGCATTCGCGGGCTGACGCCGGATCAAATGCTAGAGAGTGCTGCGAGAGTCGTTTTTTCTCTCCTTTTCAATATCCGCTACCTTCACACATCATTCATGCTAGAGACTCAAAATTGGAAAAGGATCTCACTGTGTGCTCTCACGACGATGACTCCCCTCTCGAGTGAGAACAAATTGTGGTAATCAGAAGAAAAAGTAGTCCAAAGGGAGGAGGACGTGCAGGCCGCTAGTCCAAGGGGTTATTAGGGCAAAGAAAGAGACTCTCTGCGTAATCCAATCGTCCTCTCGGGACGAAGAGGGACGTCGACTGCAAAGCGGGCGGCTTTTTCTATTTCTGCAGTTGAGGAAGAGAGGGAGGAGGAAGACTTCCAAATTGGGCAGCAGCTTCGAGCTTCGAGCAGCGGGCCAGGATTCGAGAGAAAAAGACTGGAGCGTGCAGTCACTCGGCCTTGTTGCTTCGTGCATTGGTCATGTGCTTTCGTCTTCTCGCTCACTTGCACTCTCTCCTCTTCTCTATTGCCTTCTGCAAGGGGACGCAGGCTCGACTCCAGTTTTGAAACATCGCAGGCCATTCATGATAAACAAGACCATTCACTTGTTGATCTCATTCTCTCACGTGTGTTGTGTGAGAGAAGACTGACTATGAATCGTCCAAGTCTGGAGAAGACGGAAGAAACGTGCCGTCGTGAAAGAACAACTTTTGATGATTAGAAGCCCCTCAAGGGAGGAAGCTCTCTGACCGAGCTGAGCTCTCTGTGAGTATGAGTGGGGGTGTTGACGAGACGAACCTGCTACAACTCAAATTGAAGGCTGGCAAGAAAGACGAAGCGAATCACGTGTAGCCACTTTGCTTCTTTTTTATTGACGAGAAACCTTCTGCATAGATGAGTGCGAGTTTCATGCTTCAAAGTGTGCTCGAAGACCCAAATATCAGACTTTATTTCCCGCTTCGTCGCCTGCTCATTTTGAAGTTTGAAGGGGAGGGAGAGAGAGCAGCCGTAGTCTCCTAACCCAGTAATGTCTCCTCGCTGACGCAACAAGACATTTTCCTTCCTTCTCACTCTTTCCTTCTCTCAAAGGATAGGTTCAGTGAGTGCCAACTTTAAGGGCAAGTCGAAGGAGCAGAAGGAGGGGTGTGCTTTAAAAAGAAAAGACATTCCTCTTTCTCATTCGTAGTGTGCCCCTCTCAATACACCTTCCTGTGACAAGAGGAGGGCAGAGGCAGAAGTGGTCAGACTCGACACTCCTCGGCAACGACTCAACAATGGCGCCACCGTCAGGGAGCACGCGAGAGAGGGAGGAGAAGGGAGGGATGATGGAGAGGAGAGAGGAGGAAGGCGCTGTGTGTTGCACCATAATAGGAGCTCATTCATCGCAGATGATTCTCTTCCAGTCGAACACGGCGCCGTTGTCGTTGGCCGAGAGCAGCCGTAGTTTCACATTACCCACACAACATGAGCGATGAATTTTTTTTCTCTCGGTGGTTACCGCTGTCGCCCCTTCGTTTCGAAATGGCACGCGTTCAGTTGAACGGGAGATCGCTGTGTTTCGGCACGATCTGTAGCCTGTTCGAGCCTTTGTCTCTTTTACAAATCCGAGGTGCTCTTTCGCCTTCTTCCCTCTCCCTCGGACAATGCCCTTTTATAGTGTACATAGCAGCACGTGGTTCTCACAACAACGTCGAGAAGGGGGCAGACATCGACGTGGGAGCTGGGACCGTTTGTGCCAACACAAAGCCCGTCGATGTTTGAACTTGAACAACACATGAAGCCCTCCCTCTCTTGAAGTCGCACCCGAGCTAAAGGCTCTGGGAAGAGGAGAAGAGAGAGGGAGCAACAAGAAGAAGAAGAAGAGGAGTTGTGGCAATAATGTGAGGGGAGTGAGTGTTTGAGTTCCGACTTGGACCTTCGTGTCGTTCGAGATGTAGAGAGCATCTTGAGGTCACTTTCTCTCTCTCCTCGAGGTGCTTCTCGGGGAGTCGCTCGAGGCGAGTCGGCCCTCTTGTAGGGACACGGTCACCTAGACCAATACAAGAGAAAGACCGGCGTCAACTGGGCCCTGTGCAAAAATGCTCGTTCTCTTTCGTCACAACCTCACCGCCACCGCGGCTGTCTGCTTCCTTATTGACACTCTCGTAAACAAACATTTGAAAAGAAGGGGACCCGACCAGAGTGGAACCAATGAACTTTATTGAACCCGTCTGCCATACTGGAGCCTCATCCATCTAACACTAGAATGTATTTCAGACGAGGCACCTGACATCTGCCTGATATGCTCGAGTCCGCATTCCGCGTCGGCGCACTTCGGCACGGTGAGTATTGAACCTTGTCCTCGACGCTTTGGCCGCTGCACGTTTTCCTTTCTTGTTGACGTCGCCGTCAGCAAGGAAGCGAGCAAAAATCTCTGCACGGCTGTTTACGCCTTGTTGACGTTCTCTTATTTATTGTTTACAGATCTCATGTCTTGCGTGTGCGGCGTTCTTCCGTCGGACCGTTGCGTTGAATATCACGTTCGAGTGCAAGAAGGAGCACAACTGTCAGATTTACTACGGTATGTGGCTCGTCTTCCTCTTCCCTCTTCTTCTTCCTCAACGAGAGGGGCAAAGAACGGTTGAAGGTCGTTCTCGAAAACGTCGAAAACACCGTATTCACCCACGAATCATCATGTACTCTTGGTGCTTATGATTTGTAGTGGAAGGGGGAGCTGGGACAGAAACCAAAGAGTGTTCTATCTCACGTATGGGGGATTATGAAGAGGAGGGAGATTATGGTCATGAGGGAGGCCAGTCAAAGCTTCATTGTGGTTGAATGATACAACAACATCAACACATACAACCTTCTTCTTCAACAACAAGCCTAAGCCTTCTAATGACTCAATTCTTTCAGAGCTCCGAATGATCTGTCGAGCGTGTCGATACGACAAATGCATCCGAGCAGGAATGAAGCGTTCATGTGAGTCTCGCGTTGTCTCCTCGTCCGTTGGCCACCAGCGCCAAGCATTTGTAGCCGTCGGCACGAAATTTCACCTTGCAGGCGTGCAAAAGAGGCGCGTCAATGAGCCGAAGAAGAAGAATGGGAAGAAGCAAGTGGTGGATGTGGAAGATGATGAGGACGAAGACGGGCCGCCGCCACCGAAGGTCCGCTCCTCTTCCTTCCAGCCCTCCTCCCTTGTGCGTCTACTGCTTATTCGCTTATTCTTTCAATCTTTTTGATCTCTCTAACACTTACAAAGAGATCAACGAGCGCGCCGTTATCTGTGTCTTTCGGCGGTTTGAACCAATTTTGTCGCCGTTTCGCAATTGTCGCGAGTGTCAATAACCTTGGAGATATGTATTTTTGGGTTCGAGGCGGAGGTGCAGGAAACGACACTTTGTGTTTTCTCTTGTTCTTCACCTGTGTTGGCTTTTTCCAAACGCTTCGTGTTCATCAAAAACGAAAGAAAACAAAGAAAAAGAGGAAAAGTGAATATCGGAGGCGTTTTAGTTGTTCGATACCGAATTCCCGCGGAACCCGCAGACCTCGTTGCTTTTGCGCAAACCACAGCCCGTCAAGGTGCGTCGACCTCTCTATCGGCTCCTTTGTGGCTCCTAAAATAATAATTTTGATAATGGAAACAATTTCTAGACTCGAACTTTATTCAGCTAAACACACATCATCACGACTTTAGGTGGTGCTCGGCGGACGACCCGATGATTCTCTGTTGCCCAACTCTTTGCCCAGTGATATTCTTCCACGAATTGCTCCTACCAGTCCTGGTACTTATCCTTTCTGATGCAACAATCTGTTTAGAAGCTCACGAACTTCTTCGAGCCCGAGCTTCCACCTCCGTTGACCTTGTCGATGACGACTTCGACTCTCCCAGTTCCAGCGACAATCGTGAGCATCCACAAAACTAACTTGGACGTGTCAGTCTTTCCAGGGCGATCCGAATGTTCCTCGATCGAAAGACCGCGTCCAATCTACGGAAACCTGAGAATGACAGCCCGAGAGGCAAGTTCTTCCACTGAAATTCGAGACCTTCACACTTTTCCCTTTCCAGGTTCTCGATTTTTATATTCGAGAAGAGAAGAAAGCCTGCGATCGACGAAAGATTATGTTCGGTTCCTCTCCAATGGATGTCGTTACACGAGTTGAATCCACTTTTGTATGTTCCTCTCTTCTCTCAATAATCCCTCTATTCAGCCTTATACGACAGCTGATCTCCGACCACATACGGTGATGACGACAATGGAAGTCTTCCGCTTTGACCATCTCCTATCCTTCGAGTTCTGCAAGAATCTCCCTGGATTCAATGGCCTCGACCAAGAAGAAAAGGTCAGTTTTTAGAATAAAACAAGCCGCCTCCATACCAATGAGCATTACGAAATTCCTTCTTACGATAAGATGACCGACTGAAACCGTCGCTTTCCAGGCGAATCTCTATCGGAATTCCTGCCTCGGCTTCTGCGTCCTCGATATTGCGTATCTCTCTTCAAGGTGAGTGTTGTTGATTCGATACGGAAGTCGTCTGACCCCGTGTAGTCGCCAGTCGAATCAGAGGAAATTTAGAGAAATCATCGCTGAGGAACCTCTCTCTCACTTTGAACGCGTGCTTTCGGTCCCACGATGATTTTTCTTGAAACACTCGAGACCAGAAAAAGCTTCATTTCGAGGGCATACGTGAAGTTTGCAGATTGCAACTCCATGAAACCGAGCATATCATCGTGTACACGGACGCGACGTATTCGACGGTCGCCGGAACGGGTGCCGGATGGGACGACGAGGAAATCATCAGCAGCGAGCAGAAGAGGAAGTGAGCACAAACTTGCACAACTTCCTTGACATTTCGCATTTTTCTCTTTACGCCGACATTAAGCTTACTACGAAGACGGATTTAGACTCTTCCTCGAGATCAACCTCGGCTTCTACACAATTTGATTCTGCCGATGCTCGCCTGGAAGATTGACGACGTCGAATATGCCGCCCTCAAAGCTCTCTGCCTCTGGAAGCTCGGTTCGGAATCGATCTCAAGAAGAATTCCCCCATGTTTCAGGCTACTTCGAATACACCCCCAAGATTCGCACTCTTGCCAAGGAGAACGAAGCCGCTTTGTTCACGGGCCTTCACGAGTATTACCGACGCGAGGTAGTTACCGTAACCCGAAATAAAGATTGTCTGAATGTTCAGGGTCGACGAGACGGCGCTGAGCGCATCGGAAACATCGTCCTCTTGCTCGGAAATGTTTTCGTAAGTTTTTCTTCTTACAATTTGTCATTGAAAACAAGTTATTGCTTCATTTGTTGACCTTTTGCTGGTTTGCAGGAATGCTACCAAGCGGTGCTTGAAACTTACAAGAAACTGGATCTCTTCAACCTCGTCAAGATCGACGTTTTCAGTCGAATCCTCATCAATCTCTAAAAAGGAAGACCCTTCCAAGCCTCTGTTTCGATTCGAAATCTTATCAAATTCTATCCATTTTGTGCCCGGCTGTCTTTGCTTTCTTTTCTCTCACACAATCATATCTCACCCCTGACTGCGTCTCCAAGTGATTTCCATGGTATTACACTGCAACTCACAAAATAGCTCCTCGAAGGAGAAAGGAAGCGAGCAGAAGCCAAGATTTTTATTCTATTGTTTTAACTTTGTTAAAAGAAATATTGTAAGAAGAGTTATGTTAGAGACCCGCATGTCGACTTTCATTCTCCTTCACCAGTTCTTCTTTGTTTTTGCAAGCTACTCGGTCCTTTTTTCTGTTTTTACTCTCCAATGTTCAGGGTATCTCATTGCGCTAAGCGGGCCAGTTCCACTAACTTGATTCGCAAAAGAAGAAACAAAAAGAAATGTTCTATATTTGCAAAAACCGCCTCCTCGTCTTCGTGTTCTCTTCGTCTTGTTCTTGCATTTGTGATCGCTCTTCTTCCAGACTTGTCCAGTGAAAACAAAACAAAACCATGTGTTACTTTTGAGTCTTCTCGTGCAGAGTTGAACTCTCTTCTCTTCTCATGTTATTTGCTGCTTCACGAAGTTTCTCGACTTTTGGCCTCTATTTCAAGGCTTCCTCCAGTCCTCACGCGGTTACCCTCATAAACAACTTCTCCCCTCTCCCCTCTCCCCTCTCACGCATCATCTTGCGTATTTCGTTTTTTTTTCTCCACTTTTCTCATCAAATTTCACCCTTCACGCAAATACGGTAACATAGAAGACATCGACTAGAAAAATAAATATAAGACTAAACTTTGCTGTTCACAGAGGGAATAAAACAGGAAGAGGATGAAAGTCCGAAGAGCATCTCGACGACTCGATTGATATTGCTTTCACTGCAAGGAGCGGCTGTTAGACCAATTCTTCAGTCTGGGAAGACGCTCGATGTCCGTGAAACGTGCCGCGTTAATTGACGAAAATCACGTTTGTTGTGGATTCTTCCATACGCAGGTAAAAGTGCATTCGCACGGAATGCAGAAAATAAATTTTAGAATGTTCTTACAACAATCCTTGTTGTTTACTTCATTCTGATAACGGCGTTCATAGCTCTCATCGTTCAAGAT
Source organism: Poikilolaimus oxycercus (assembly GCA_034700245.1). NCBI lineage: Eukaryota > Metazoa > Nematoda > Chromadorea > Rhabditida > Rhabditidae > Poikilolaimus > Poikilolaimus oxycercus. The sequence goes on along the minus strand of JAQIXL010002554.1, from coordinate 161 downwards.
CGCGTCAACAACCACAAAGACTTTGAAGAGTATCCTTTCTTAAAAACACGCTACAATTGGAACATTGTGTACTCTCTGGTAATGACTAGGGTTCGTAACCGAACCGAACCGATAACCGAAATAACCGGTTATAACCGATTTTTTCGAATAACCGATTAACC
>JAQIXL010002553.1:0-12689 GCA_034700245.1 Poikilolaimus oxycercus | reverse complement strand
GTCACGCTGGTGTGCCCTTCATAAGCAATCACGCTTGCTTACGAACTGCCTCCGCGTGGGTGAGACGGAAATGTTTATGCTTGCCCACTAACAAGCAGCGTCTTCCATTTTTGCTATATTAGTGTAACGTCTACAAAGATGGCACATTTTCTAGCTTCTTCATTGTGTTCCACTTATTAGAGGTTTCCATTTTCGTCAGCAATTGTAAGCTTGTGTTTTGGTGGACAAAATTTCCTCACATGCATTTTTTTCTGCTACGTTCCACGGATTGTTTGCCTTCACTGATTATTAATGAGCCGGTGAACGCCTGCATCTCGCGCTTGACCGATTCGGATATCGATCATAAACCGACAATAGCCGCTGAAGCTCTGTGTACCCACTGGTTGCACACCAGACGTTTTTCTTGCCGGACGCGGTTGCACTGGACAAACAGTTGCAACGCTTTTAGATTTCTGCCAACAACCGTATAAAAGATTAGTAGGATGACTGGCCAACCGATGCTTTTGGTCTCTATTGAACCCCGAATAATGTTCTATCATAGGTCTTAAATCAGTTCAAGTCTTGAAATCACAACTTGACTAGAGGCAACCGGACCACAAAGGCAAGAAAAAGGATTTGAGAAACCAAACGTTCAGTCTGATAGTGCCAGTCGAAGGCGTCGTCCTGAGTCTTTCCTTCCCAGGTCCCCTTCTTGCACTGTTCGTCGCTCGATGTGACTGCAGCACCGCGCCCCTGCCTGATCTGCTCGCTTTTCCACACTTTCACTTGAGGCTCGCATGTGTCGACTCGTCCTCTTTCCGCCCCTTTCAAGAGGAGGCCAAAGAAGATTAAGGTGCCATTGAGAGTTTTTCGAATCTCGACGTGGTTGCTCGCTGTCGACTTTTGTACCGAGAAGAGCTTGACTTTACTCCAAGAGTTGGGTGAAGTACCACTTTCTCTTGTCAGAATCTATGTAGACTCTACTTTTTCAAAGCCTCACTGCGCAATGATGAAATTGGCGTGTTTTTGTTGATTTCACTTCGTGATTGTTCGCATTGCTGATCAAAAATTGTTCTGCCTGTTTGAAGCTGATAGGTCGTCGGACGACCCCCGGTCGCGGTGCGAACAGCAGCTGTATCGGGTTTGCATGAGTGCCGGTCGACCCGACTCGAGGCGAGCCTTCTGATTGCTTCAAGATGCGCCCTCCGCTCGACAAAGATTCTCTTGGTTTGTGAAGGCTCAATGATTTTAAAAGAGTTTTCTCCTTAGAAAAGTTTTATTTCACTGAAAAGAATCTTAAAATCAGTCGAAGAGTAAAAGGTTGGAATTATTCAGCTCGATGCGGCGTTTCACTATCATGTGGAAAGGTGGGTTTAATCCTTATGGCGTCACTATAAATGCTGCAGATATTGAGAATATTCATGATTTTGTGTATTTCGAGCGGAGCTGTACTTCTTGCTCTAATCAATTCGGTCAGCTACGACAGTATTCGACACTTTGTCAACAATGTGACAGCATTGAATTTTGAGGTTCCGACGCCACCTGCAAATTGTGAGTTTGAGTTCATCACACTTCTATTCCGGAGCGTTTGTGCCGCCTACGTGCAGCAGATAGTCAGAAAGAGCAATGATTAGCCGTCCCATAAAGAATCAATGGGCATTCTGGCGAAGGGGGACGGGGCCTGTGCGTCGCAGTGTGTACTCCTCTCATGCCTAGAGAGCGCGCTACGCAACTCTGATATGACGAGAGCAACGTGGAAGACGTGAAATTGGGAAGAAACCGGGGCTTTTTGAGAACGGGGCGGTGGCTGATTGTAAGACAAAAGCGTTCAGTAGTCACAAATATTGCTCACTGCTTTCAGAATTCCATAAACAAGCCTCTTTTCAGTCACTCTTATTGACATCTTCGACGAGTGCCCCGTGACAGATTATGATCCGTGGGACAAGACGGTCTGCGGTGCTCTCCCACCTTAATCAAGGTCACTTAGATTGTTGACAAGGTCGACCCGACGTTTGATCCTTTGGCTAAGTGTGATCGAGCTTGGTTCCCTTGGACACGACTTCGCAATGGAGTTGTCAGTCTAGATCCAAGACTCAGAAATTTCACGCTTGTCAAATGCACCTACACGTGAGTTCCCGCTTGTTTAATGAACCCTCCTTTTCTGGGCTATCGCAAGAGCTCACAACCTGTGGCGCACCAAGTTAATCATCGATTTACAGGTGTCAATACATGGAAGACTTTCACACGATCAAATCAGGACCGGAATATGTGCTCAACGTCACGCATCCCACTTCTCAAGGCAATCGAAGCTTTGAAAGAAACCATATTCTACAGGAGTTGAACTGGACTGTGATGTGATCTGGACTCAATGCTTTGTCGGAATGAGCAACAAGAGCATTCATCAAAATGCCCACTCACAGATCTACGTTCCGAAGTGAGCCTTTCGATTTAACACGTTTCAATGAGTCCTTTTATTTTTGGTCACCAAAGGGGACAATTGGCAATGAGGGGAATGCCGTTTACGTGGAATTCTAATATCTATGTTTTAGGAACGTTGCTCAATCCTCAAAAGTCGCAAATACCAATGGCGAGCCGCAGGTAGATATTGCGTGGAAACGTGAATTACGTCATGTGATTTCAGGCTTACGAACGTCCAGATGTTCATATCGTCGTCCTTGATTCGCTGTCCAGCACACAGTTCAGAAGGTCCGTTTCAGATACTCCTCATGTGTCACACATAACATCTTTTTCAATCGCCTTCATGTCGGTTTTCAGAACGATGCCAAAAACAGTCGACTTCCTCACAAAGAATCTCAAAGCCATTGGCTTCTCTAAAGTGAACAAGATCGGCCTGAACAGTCGACCCAATGCATACGCTTTTCTTTTCGGTATGTTTCTGGAATGAATCTAATTCAAGAAAGAAAAATGACCGCTGATTGTGGCCGCCTTCTTATTTTTCAGGTAAGCGAGCAACATATTTGGACCGAAAGATGTTCGGCTTGCCCGATTCGGATGCCGAATGGGACTTGGACGAGATGTGCAATGTTCATCTCGACGATAAAGGCTTCATTATGACCGATTTTCGGAAATCGGGTACGTTTCAAATCTTTTGTGACTACTAGAGCAGCAATTGTTTGCAATGGCAAGCCAGCTTCCCTTTTCAGGTTACACCACGATGCTCAACGAACTCTGCACCTACGCCACGACCTTCGAGTATCTCAATTGCAAGACCTTCAACGCCACACCTTGTGACCACTGCTTGGAGTAAGTGACATCGAAAGTTAGAAATATGGTTCAGACCACTTCGTCGCTTGATGAACACCTTTAGCAAGATTAAAGCAGCTCAAATGGTGAGTAGTCTCTTAGCTTGCTAGTTCTCCCTCCAGGCGGGTCTTCGAAAAGAGAACTGCATCGAAGAGCACCACACCGAACTCGATTACTTGGGTGCATTTCTTGACGCGCCAAGAGAAAATGGTGAGACGAGACTGACGAAACAACATTGCTAAATTTCAGGGAAGCCCAAGTTTAGTCTGCTGTGGAACACAGACCTCGGCCATGAACAAGGCGGGAATCAATTCTTTCATGTGGACTCCGACTTTGACACATTCTTCCGGGCGCATGAAGAACAAGTGAGTTTCTTTGGTTTTGCTATAACTGTTCAAACAGTCGCTGTTACTATCATTGGCGCAAAATATTCTGTCAAAATTGAAGTTCGAAACTCTCATAGACAAGAAAATCATCCACATTGCAGTTCGACAACTCCTTCCTCTTCGTAATGGGTGATCACGGACTGCGATATGGCAAGGTTCGTCGCGCTTTTCATTTGACAGATGTGACTTGCTTAGATCCTGGAGGCGCCGTTAGGCCAGCTCGAGCTGAAGAATCCGGCTCTGTACATAGTTTTGCCGAAGCGCCTGAGGGATCCCGCACAGGTTTGTCGTAGCTCCAAGAGAATCATTCCCTACTTGAAGCACCCGGTCATGCATCGAAACCTTCAAGCGAATCGTGGCAAGCTCCTCACACTCCTCGATGTTTACTCAACGTTCAAAGACATTTTGGAGGTACCGACGTGATCAAACGGGTTCAACTAGACAGATCACAAAAACACCTCAACTGCCGGATTTCACGAAGAAGCAGGCGGACGCCGAAAAGATGCCCGGAACCTCGATCTTCCGGGTGTTACCAGAGCCTAGAACCTGTAAGACTTTGCCGATCCCGATGGAGTTCTGCATGTGCACATATCGATACTTCGAAATGTGAGTTTCTGAGTTTCACCGATACCAGTTTGCTTCAGTAAAGACGGCAAGAAGATTAGGAAGCTGGCCGATTTCGTCGTCAGCAGCATCAACGAGTTCTTGCAGAAACGAAACGATTCGGCCAAGCTCTGCGCCAAGTTTGAGCTGAGCAAGGTTGGCTGAACTCCGAAAACGATTTCGTCTAGGTAATGGACATCAAAGAGATTGACGAAAGGCACTACATCCGACTCTACGAGGTCTCTGTTGAAGTTATGCCTGGAAGTGCTCAATTTAAGGTGCGCTAGTCTTTAGTTCTTTGTCAAGTTAGAGATCTTAGACTTTAATCCGCGGTGAAGGAGACGGCTTGGCCGTGATGGCCATGGGCAAACAGGCGCCTTTTGAGCGGCTCAATCAGTATGGCGATCAAAGCAAATGCGTCTCCACTTCGCTCCTCTTGCCGTTGTGTTATTGTGTCTAGGTTCGTTTCTTCTATCGATAATTGTTTGTCAGTGACCCATCTTCTTCATCAGTAGAATCCCAACTCCGATCGCATGATATTCGCCTAAGGAAACATACCAAGAGATCTCCTTCCAAACAGCTCAATTCAAGCGCTTCTTTCAACTCGATGCGGGTCTGATAGTAGATCGTGTAGAGTCAGTTTCTCATTGGAATAAATTCAGTTGCAACATAAACGAGAAGGCATTGACGCAATTTTCCGATTTTCAGCTAAAATCTTCATCGAAACACACTTGAATACGCCTAGAGTTGTGTCTTCCTCTCAATGCGAACCCGCTGGCCATCAGAGAGCATGAACTTGAAAACCTCCTTGCGGCCATCTGAAACCTGTTGGAGCGCCATGCCGCGGGGGTGAAAGCCTAGGGCTCACAAGCTTTGACCTGGCGTCCGAGGGCGCGTCGGCCACACTCGCCCCAGGCCACTTCTTTCTGGCAAATTAGCCGTCCTTGCGACAGCCCGTTTCAAGCTGTGACCCTCACTTTCACCCATGTTGACCTGTTGTTTTGAATGAAATTGTGTGTTTAGCAAAATTGCCAAACTGCCACCCTCAGCAACGACAACAACGCGGCGCTCAGCGGCCAAAACCGCGACATTCGACATGTCTTACAGCAGCGATGGTTCTCTCTTCTTCGTCCTCGAATGGTTTCAGCTCTGGAGATGATGGGCAGCGCGACGGCAGATGACAGAATGCACTTTTCGCCCTCGCGGCTTCTGATGAGGAAGCAAGCTCAGATCTGCAATGTTGTTTTGAATGTGAGTTTCAGCTATTCGCAGAAAACTAAGAATAAAAATGTCGTCAATGCTCGCTGGCCCCATCGAATTTCAGATAGCTCGAATTTTCACGCTTCTCTGTGTCGTCACCGTTGTCGTCCTCTTCGTTTGCATGGACGTGTTCGAAAAGTTCGACGAACCATCTCTGCTGGCCACTACACCAAGTAAGTTCTTTCTGAAAGGAAGTTATCGTCGACGCCTCATTGAGTTGAAAGCAAAATGTAGTGTGAAAACTCTTGGACGAAACATATTGCTCATCATTGTAGAAAAAGGCTTTGACATCTTTGACGAGTGCCCGGTGCAAGATTTTGATCCTTGGAATAGAGAGGTTCGGCCGTTTTCCTTTGAAGACGAATAGACAGATTCTGCCATTTGTCAACGCGAGCTTCAACCCGATCGAAGCTTGCAACGAATCCTTCTTCTCATGGACTCGCCTTGACGACGGCGTGCTTTCACTCGACCAACGCGTCCTCGATTGGGGCGACGCACGATGTGTTTTTAGGTATGTTTCTAGGGGAAGCCTAAATCATACAATTTTTCGTCAGCGCAATAATTTGGGGCGGAGCTTCGGATGAAAACAAACTTTACAGATGCCTTTACATGGAAGACTTCCACACGATCAAGATCGGCGAGAACTTCACTCTTGACTCGAGTCGACCAACCTCTTTTGGTTGGCATTGCGAGTGGCGAAGATGCGTCCAATGTTCAGGCATCTTACTGGACTGCGACGTGGTCGAGACGCTGTGCTATGTCGGCATGAACTCCTCAGTGCAGCATCGCAACGTTCACTCGCAGATCTTTGTTCCCAAGTAGGTTTCAGTCACATTGTTTGATTGCGCAGAACGTTTTTCTCTGATACGCAGGCACTTTCCGGGAGAAAAGCTCAATGTTTTCAGGTCTTCGCAAGCGAATGTTGCCGCTTCAAAAGAAACTCCGGAGTCATCAAAAGTGAGTCGCAGACTCTCCAATAAACGTCGCAGAAGCTTCTTTCTCGACCTGATGTCCACATTCTGGTTCTCGATTCACTTGCGAACACACAATTGAAACGGTTTGTGGCCTGTTTCTTCCACTTCGACGACAAATTTCAGGACAATGCCACAGACTCTGCAGTTCCTAGAGCATCGACTCAAAGCGATTCGCTTCTCAAGACTCAATAAGGTCGGCCACAACAGTCGTCCCAATGGATACGCTTTCCTCTTTGGTGAGCATTCTTTTAGAGACAAAAGGTGGTCCAGGAAAGTCTCCATCTTACCTCGATCGAAAATCGTTTGGCCTCCCAGACGTGGAGGCCGAATGGGACCTGGAAGAGATGTGCAACACCACCTTGGACGACATGGGCTTCATCATGAGCGATTTTCGAAATGCGGGTATGTTTCATTAGTTCCACAACATTCTTAATCAAAGACTCGAGCGCTAGGATGAAGAAGATGCCGCAATTTTAGGTTACACAACAATGCTCAGCGAATTGTGCATGTACGCGACGATCTTCGAGTACATCGGCTGCAAGACTTTCACAAAACCACCATGTGACCATTGCTTGGAGTTGGTTGATTTGTTGCTTTCGAAACGCGTCCCTAGGCCCATTCGCAACTTCATTTGGTACTACTATCGATGGACTCCGCATTGGGCGGTTTGGCTCTCTGAACAAAACAAGAAGGTTTAGTACGGAGCGAAGAAGCAGAACTGCATCCTGGAACATCACATGGAATTGGAGTATTTGAGCCAGTTCCTCAAAGCGCCAAGGGAGAATGGTTTGTTGAGGAAGACTGGTGAGAGTCTTCAGGAAAGCCCAAGTTCAGTCTGACCTGGAACACGGACCTCGGACACGATCACGGCGATGCCTTCTTTCACGCAGATAAGGAGTTTGAGCAATTCTTCAGGGATCACGAGAAGCAGGTAAGCAGAGATTTCTCTTTTCATTCACCATTTCGATGCGTGCTTTGATTGAGTTTTTTTTATACCGCGCGTTGATTTGTCGACTTGAAACTTACTGCGAAGCAACATTGCTCATTCACAAATTTTATCAACAAACCAATGACTACACTATTTTAGTCTTCAGAGAAATCAGAATGAGCAATGTTCGAAACGCATTTAACTTTCGAGTCTTGCAGCTCGACAACTCTTTTCTCATCATCATGGGCGATCACGGCCTGCGATTCGGTTCCGTGAGTTCTGATTTCACCTTTTAGCTTTTCTTCATGAATTTTCGTACTATAACCAGGGGGGAATTTCAGATGCTCCAAACGGAACTGGGTCGATTTGAGTCGAAGAACCCGATGTTCATGATTGTCTTGCCCAAGCATCTTCGCGATCCACATAAGGTGCGTTTTCCTTCTGCCCCACACAAGTTTCAGTACCCGATTCTTCACGAAAACTTTCGACAAAATGCTCCGAAGCTCCTGACACACTTGGACGTTTACGCGACCTTCAGGGATATTCTCGAGGTTGAAATTTTTGCTTGGCTAGACTATTTTAGATGTCGAAGAGCGAAATAATTCCCGATTTCTCTGCCGCTCAGGCTGAAACCGAGACCTTGACCGGCACGTCGGTCTTTCGTGTTTTGCCCGAGCCTCGAAACTGCAAAACGCTACCAATTCCGCTTGAGTTCTGCATGTGCAACTATGAGTACACCGAGAGGTTCGCCTCCTTCGTCGGCAAAGGAAAAACGGTTCAGTGATAACTTCACGCTCCGTGAAGACCTCGGTCATTTTGTTGTATCAAAGATCAACGAATTTCTTGACAATCACCCGAATGGAACGCTTTGCAGTCGATGGATGTTGAACAAGGTTCTCAAGTATTTGCTCTACGACTGATTTGACAGGTTGTCACCGTAAAAGAGATCGATCAGCGACATTATCTACGACTCTACGAAGTCATCGTCGAGGCTTTACCTGTACAAGCGCTTTTTAAGGTTTACGAAATTCTTTTCGATCATCCTGTGCAGACGTTGGTTCTTGGAAACAACGGACAGTATTCGATCTTGTCGTTGGGCAAGAGTATTGCCCCGTTTGAGCGGCTCAACGCTTATGGAAACCAAAGCAAGTGTGTTGAGACGGCTGTCCTTCAACCCGTCTGCTTTTGCAATTCGGTAAGTGTTGCGCTGTTCAGCAAAGTTCACTTGTTCAAGGTTGATGACGACCGAAGATAGCGCTCCCGACTAACACTTTCACGATTCCTTTACGGGTTGAAATAAAACTAGTGTACAAATGCTTTGCTCTTATGCTGGCAAAATAAAGCGACTTTTCGCAATTAACAAAGAACCGTTGAAAAACAGTTCAGTGATGAAAATCATGCTCAGTTCTCTGCTTGTACAATAGAACGATCTGTCGTTCTGATAATGCCTTGAAAGACTCTCTCTTCGCCCCTGTCCAAAAGGGCGTAATTCCCAGGCTCTCCCCTGTTCATGGCGAGAAGGGAGGGGGGAGGGGAACTCGTGTTCGCCGGACAAAAGAGACTCAGGTCTCAGTCGAGTCGAACACGCTCGGTCTCGGTGGGGGTGGAGGACAAGAGGGATGCCTCGTTTCATTTTGATCTACCTTTCTGCATTCTTCTCTAGAAGTCCATGCTCGTTGTTCTTCCAAGCGTCACCAATATTATGGCGAGCGGTTGTAAAACTGCACGGATGTTGTTTTCGACTTTTATGACTACATTTCTACTATTTATTTCTCACTCAACTCATACAGGACTGCGTTTCAGCCACGCTGGCTATTTTGGGAGTTAATGAACTCTCTCCAGTCAAGTGGAGTATTCAGATCACGAGTTCAAAAAAGTCGGAACCACGCCAGCCGGTGGGCAGTGACCACGTTTTCACACGCGATATCCGCCCTTCACACGCGCGCACTCTCGACGTTTTTCGACCTTTTCCTTGCCAAGAACCTGATTGATTACCACCGGCTCAAGCATAAAGTGGAGTGCTTCTCTCATTAAGGCGGCGACGCCTCTTTGATGTCTTCAATGCACTCCCTCTTTCAAACGGCAAAAAAACACTTGCAACCTCATATTTACCACTTGGTGCTCTTTGGACAGACGTTCGTTTCAAAGAGACTCACTTTGGGGCTGTTGCGACGTTGAACTGTTGCGGAAGCGTTTTGAAGAAAAACAAACTTTTCCCCTAGAATCGAGTGCCTGATCAGAAGCTTGTCCTTCGTCCCATTTTCATATCAGAGAAGATTCTAATATTGGTCGATGTACTTGAGATTCAAAAAAGATCGTCGTTTTTCTATCTCTGCGCCCATCCCGAGAGGTTCGACATCTCCTCAGCTCCTCCACTGCTCCACTGCCATGGCAAGAAAGGTTCGTTCGGCGGTCCTTCCAGCCCTCGACATCGGCGTGCCCCGCTGACTTGAGTCCCTCTCTGGTGCCGCTGCTTCGTCTCGATCTGATACCGCAGCTCGAGTATTTTGGCCTTCACGCTGATATCCAGGCCGATTTACTCTGCCTGCTGCATTACCGGGCTTCTCGGTGCCGCTGAAGCGGCTGATCCTGTTACCGTAGCTCGAGTATTTTAGCCTTCAAGACGATATCCCGGCCGTTTAATTCAGCCTGCCCCAGCGGCTTGTGCTCATAGCGTTGCTGCTGCAACTCCGGTGTTCTACCGTAACCCGAGTATTAGAGCCTTCAAATTGATATCCAGGCCGATTTACTCTGTCTGTCACATTGCCTTGACCTCGTGACGCCGCTGCTGCGATTGGCCCTGATACCGTAGCCCGAGTATTCCAGCCTTCAAACTGATATCCGGACCGTTTACTCTGCCTGCCGCATTGCTTTGGTCTCCTGATGCCGTTGCTTCGGCTGGTCCAGTTACCGTAGTTAGGCTATTTAGGCCTTCAAAGTCATATCCGGGCCAGTTTTCTCCTTCCTCCCCCTCCCCCCTCCCTCTCCTCTCAGGCCCACTCTTCACTCATGGCTTGCAGAGGGAAGGGGAGTGGAAGAGCCGTCTCAACAGCTCGAGCACTACCCGGACACGAAGGACAGCAAGGGAGCGAAGAAGAAGGGAAGGCGCAAGCGTCGCGGCTTATCTGAAGCGGCTTCACATCAAAAGGTTCTTTTTGTCTAAACTGCTGAGACTTTAAATGAGATGAAATCAACAAGCAATTTTTCAGCAGAGGAATGCGAACTCGAACACCGATCTCGCCGGAGACGCCCGTCGGTGGGAAGAAGCGTCGCAGCAGGAGCAAGAAGCCGAAGGTTTCATTTTGTGTCCTTGGAAACTTTTTTTAGCGCAAACACAAGAAGACGTCGGCGTCGATGGAGCAGTAGGAGGACGGCGCTCTCCTCTCCCTCTCCCTCTCCCACCCAGCCTGCGATAAAATGCGTCCCCCCGTCATTCTTGACTTGTACATAGCAAAATCACAAAGTCGTCAGTATTCCGGAAAGGCATAAATTAGCCGACAAGTGGAGTGTTCAGAGTCCTTTGCGGAGCGCGTCCCAACGGGGCACGTTGGCCCCATACGAAGCGAGCTGGCCGGTCAGACTTTGTTCTCCCACCGGTTGCCTTCTTCCCTTCTCTCCCACGTTCTTCCCCTCTTCTGCTCGTTATTTTATCGTTGTATTTCAACATCTTCTTTCCTCGTTAGTGCTGAACGAACAACATGACGACACTGGGTCCCCATACTTTGTTCCGCTTTCTCTATACGAAAAGAAGCACGGCGTAGACGTTGCTGCAAACAAAGACGAGGGGTGTCGGTTCCTTACGCTTTTGACTTTCCTCTCCCCGTCTGCTCTGCGCAAAGACGCGAAGGCTGAAAAACACCTTGTGATGAAGAGGAGCGCAGCGTCGCACAAAGGCTTTGTCAATCTGGTCTTCAACAGCGGCTTGTGCAATGCCATTGACAGGCTGCTAGGAAAAAAAGGCAATCGCTCTAGTACTACTTGTAAACCTACAATATGAAATTGTCCGTAATATAACTGTTGTAGATTTGGCAAAATGTCTCAACCGCCAACCGTTGATGTGGCAGAGCTTCTTGCGGAAAATCAACGGATCAAGCGCGAAAAGCCCGACATGGAAAGCAAGCTGAAAAGAGAAAACGCTGATTTGTGAAGAAAAATCGCTTGTCTGACAAGAGAGGATAATTTCGGAAATGGACTCCGCCTAGTTCGCAACGAAAATCTTTTGCCTGTTTCTGTTGGCAGTGGAGGTTTTGGCGAAGTCTTCCTTTGCGAGTCCGCTTTTTGCTCATAGCTTTTTTACTTGTTGCTAATTAAGTTTTGAAAAGTTTTTCGGTTACAGACGCATGGAAGAGGGAGCGATGAAGGAGTATGTCGTGAAAAGACAGACTTTCAACGAAGAGGACGACTGGCAGTTTCGTGAGGTCGAAATTTTAACTAGCCTCCGACATCCAAATGTTGTCGAATGATTTGGGTGGTGGACTGACGCGGTCTGTGCTTTAGCCTCTTTTAAGTGACAAAATGAATGCATAAGTTTGGAACGATGCCTTCTGACCCTGCTGAACTTGCTCAGCGCTTCACACCTTCATCGAGTTTTCTTAAAATCACGCGTCTTTTCAATGACTGTCTGAATGGAGTCGCATTTCTCCACGCTCAAAACGTTCTCCATCGAGATATTTCACCGGTTTGAAGCCTGAAGCATTCACACTTTAATCAGGAAAACATTGTTTTCACAAGTGACGATACAGCAAAATTCGTCGACTTCGGATCTTCCTCTCGCCTCACAGAAGGCGATTTTAGCCTTACACCCGGTCATGGAAAGGAAGTTTATAAGTCGGAAGACATGGCTGGAGGGATATATTCGTTTCACGTGGACATCTACAGGTTTTTGCTTTCTTTTGCTCTAAATCAGCTCTTTTAATAATAGTTTGGGCGTCATTTTTACGGAGGTTATTCTCTCGATTGAAACGACGAAGGTTTCTTCTCGCGCTCGAATCCAATTGATCGAGATTCCTATGCCTTCCTCTCGAAGGCGAGAAAGTTGTTTGCACGAGATACAGTGCCACTGAGCGAGCAAATTGAAGAAGAAGCATTAGCAAGAATTTCCGTCAGAGAACGAGTTCGAATTGCGCGACTCGCCCTTGATCTCATAAAGACTGTTTTATCAGGGGAAAAATATGTTTTCATCTACGTGAAAGACACGGCGCGTCGCTCGCCCATAAAGCGTTTCCTGGCCTAAGGATAAGTAAAAAGCGCGCGGAGTTTTAGCGCGCGCTTTTCATTCACCATCTTTGGTGTTTC
>JAQIXL010002552.1:0-12691 GCA_034700245.1 Poikilolaimus oxycercus | reverse complement strand
TGTAGCTCGTTTCCTATGTAAGCATATCGATCGAAATAAGCGCTGCCGGAGGCAGCCTAGATCGTGCAAATAAAGAAAGATTGCGACTTCTTATCTTCCAAATCAGGTTCAAGTCTGAATACTCCCTTCATAGTCTGATTAGAACTGCCGTTGGGAGCTCCTCGTTCCGCCGAAACATCAAATCTATCTGAAACTTTATGGTGCTTACATGGCAACGGATAATAAGTTTCCAACTGATGGAGACCATTTCGAGATATGGGCGGACGGAGCACTGCAGAATACGTAAGCGGCGTAATGCATAACGAATGTCATGTGACAAAGCACAATCAAGCTGAAAGAAACCGCTTTCAGAAACTACATGTATTTTACCGCGAATGAGAATCTGACAATTGTGTTTACCACAGACCGAGCTGAAAGTTCAGGCGGAGCCAGTTTCATCCTGGAAATGATGAGTATGTTCATTCAGTGAGCAGCAACGTCCAGATTGCGATTGTTACTCGAAAAGCCCGCCCGAAGCGACGATTTCTGCCAATATCACCGAGCATCTGGTCATGCCAGGCAACGGTGATGTCTTCATCGCCGACACACCATTCCAAATTTGTCGTCCTCTCGAATGCCGCTGGACGGTAGAGAACAACATGCGGATCCGGAAAACATTTTCAGCGGTTTGGGTCTGTTTATGTGCAAGCTCTTTGGTGGATTTCGGAAACGGCTCGAGCCGAAATCTACGAAAATCAAGAACTTATCGTCAAGTAAGTTATTGATTGTTTTAAATTTGCACAATAAATCATTTTTGTGCTACCGGTGACATCGAACTTGGCTTCGAGGGCGCACTGTCAAATGTGACGTTCGTCTTTCTTTCGTACACTACGAACGGAGTCAACTCATTCGACTACGATGTTGACTTCTACATATCAGCACGCGTTTCGGCAGTAACTGGTTGGTGTTTTTGGATTTTTTTTATCTGCCTTGTTTCACGCGTCAGATTCACAATTACAGAATATCTGTTTTCAGAACTAACTCCATCACAAACCGAAGACATGTTCATGGTGGAGAGCTTTGCGATAGCGGCATCTGCCTGGCATCCGGGAATCGCTTATCGAAAAATCGGCCCGATGCGACCGCCAAGTCAACTATTTGTCCACTATGTGAAACTGGGATGCGACTCGCTAGTCGGCGTGGACGAAGGTATGGACTTCGTCGTTCTCGGTCAAAATCACACACTTCAATACGTGTGAGTCGCAATGTTTGAGAGCAATCAACTTGTTTTTTAGAGTTCGCGATGCTTTCCTGGAATTTGACTTTGATGTGCGCGAATTTGCTGGCAGCAGTCAATTCGATGACTATGGTGGTTTAAAGCTTCTTCGCAATCCGCAGAGTGACGAGCATCGCTTCGATCAACTTTTCATTATTGAGTCTGTCAGTAAGTGTAGAATTGTCACGGTTGTGGAAACTTCTTGTACAGATTTACTTCCCGATGAACCCGTATCTACGTCTCACTTTTATTACTACGTCGACACGATGATTCGCACTCCCTATAAGCGTAATGCCGATGGCTGGATTACGTTTCGTGTGGCGGCTCGCTCGCCGTCGGGCCGACCTCGACTGGGCTTCTATTCGCCGCCCAGTGAGGACTTGCTCATTGGCGGCGATATCACGATCAGCATTCGACCGGCGGGTTGTGATGATGTCTCCCCGATCACATACAACAGGTGCCAAGATCACCTAGATGAACAAGTTCGTTCAAATTTGAGGAAAGATCTGAACGAACGCGCCTATTTCCCGCTACCATGGCACGTCATTTGGTTCACTTATCAAGCAACGTGTGACCTATCATTTATTATTCAAGGTGAAAGTAAGTTCATCAATTTCGCAACAACTTCACGAATAGCGGACGTGGATATTTATGATGTCGACAACTATGAATGGGCTTTGGACTGTTTCCATCGAGTCATGATCCAGGCCAATATCACAATCACCTTTTATCCCTTTGTGACGAAGAAATACGCCGTCGTCGAAGTGCATCGTTTAGTCCTTTCCAGCAACGCCTCAATCAAGTTGACGGTCAACGGCAATCCTCCTGTCTCGTAAGAAGTCAGAGGTTAAAGAAAGACAGCACTTGTCAGGTTCACCCCAGCAATGATCGGTGTGGCGCTCGAATTCCCCGAAGGTGGCCGATTTGAACTGATCACTAGCGATCTCACCGTCGACGTTGACTTCCGGATCGGGATTGACGCTCAAAATCATCACTGACCTGTTTCATAGTTTCATTTTTGTATTTATTTGCATAAAAGCTTTTTCAAGTTTTTTAGGGGGGGGGGGGGCGCTTGCCCAAAGCTGCATGCTAATTGTGACGAATCGCGTCTAGTTAGCACATTTGATATCACTTTTGGTCTCTTGGTCTTCCAGTTATTATTTGTGATGTCTCCTCAGCCGGTGAAGCACACCAGCAAGATCTCGTGGGATACCGATGCAAATGGTGTGAAACACAATCCCCGCATCAAGAAGGAGGAGATCTGCATTGGTGGTCTTCAGTTTCGCTATGTGGTAAGTGTTCCTTAATGTGCAGTGCAAGAGTTTGAATTAATTTTTAGTGTGAGCTCAACACCGACGATTCCTCGTTTCCTTATGGTATTTTCTTAGAATTGATTGACAAAAAGGTCGATGACTTCGATCAACATTGGAACATCTCAATCGAGCATAAGGAATTCAGCAATCTTCGAGTCTTCAATGCAGGATGTCGGCGGCCGAGACGATTTTACGGCATAGAGGTTGGCCTCGAAGAAACCGTCGACGAATGGATGCTTTTGGATTACGACGTGCATTCTTTCCACAAGAACTTCCTCGACGAGACCATTGCGAGAAAATGGGGCAATGACTACCGTGTCGAGTTACTTGAGGACAACGGCGTCGTTTGGGTGAATCGAACTTGTCTCGGCATCCATTCAGTCTATTTTCGACAGCAACTAGGTCTTGAAGCAAACAGGACGAAGCTACAAATCGATGCCGTGCCCACAGGTGATTTTCTCGACTACGTCTACTGTGTTCATCCACCGACGCTGAAGTTGACGTTGGCCCGAGTACACGGAATTTGGAAACTAGCGAAACGTTTTGAGAACCGGACTGTTATTTCAATGTGTGAGACGCTGTTGGAAGAGTTTCAGCCAGAGATTCCGGCAAAACGACGCCAGCTCCTGATTGCAGCCGATAAGCTTGAAATGGCATCGGTCTTCACGCGAGCTCTCTACAGTTTGAATCAAGCCGATTTGAAAAATCTGGACATGGCGTGCGTATCGCAGTTTTCTCCACAAAATTTGGCGCTTGTTTTGAAGCGCCTCATCGTAAAGCCTTCAGAACGAAACGTTCATGCTGGAGCTAGTTTTGAATTTCTTCTAGACATCGACAAAGCCAAAGAACGCGGTTACGACTGCACAATTCTAATTGAGGGTCGCGATTCGACGCCAATCTATGTGAAAAAGGGCATTCTAGCAGCTTACTCGCCCTACTTCACAGCGCTGTTCTTCGGAAACTTCAAAGAAGCAAGTTCGGATACGGTTACACTCAAGGATGTCGATTTCGAACAATTTCTTGAGTATCTTGTCAGCGTTAACGCGCCGAGCCCTCCACTCACGATGTCGAGAGTTGGCGCGGTTCTCCGTATGGCCGATCGATTTCAAAACGAGATTTTACGCCAACATTGTGTCACCTTTTTAAAGCAAGAAGTGAAATCGTGTAAAGTGGCAGAAAAATTGAATGCGCTTTACTTGGCCGATGAATTTCACTTGGACGAGCTCTTCGTTGAAGCGATGAAACAACTTTCAAACAATGAGATTAAGGAAATTGACTTCAATTCCGTTACTAAGTTTCGACCGGAGAACGTTCGGAAATTTCTTGAACGCTACACCGAGGGCCTTCCTTGAGAAACTATTGCGCGAAACGACTTCGGAAACTGAAATTTCTTTCTGTTGCAATGTTCTCTGTTTTACATGGGTGAGAAAAGTTGAGTGAAGGAGAAGGCCACTCCTTAAACCTTCATAAATCTTTGCAGACGACTAAATACCTCTCAACTGCCATTCCGTCTTTCGCGATTGATACTGCAAGGCTTGTTGTTTATGTCTCACTTACCAACATTATAACCCGCATCAGCGTGGCGCTCGATTTCCCCGAAGGTGGCCGACTTGAACTGACAACTCGCGATCTCACCGTTGACGTTGACTTCCGGATCGGCATTGATGCGCAGAAAGTCTCATAAAAATTTCCCAATTTCTTAGGGCTAACTTTTGTAGTTTTGAAACTGGTATAAGTACTTTCCAGAGTGAGACTATTGAATTTTGCAGCGTCCCTCTAATTGCGAGGTCAGTGAAACAGGTCACAGCCCTCCAAAGACATCAGGAACACAAAGCTGATACCGCGGTGTGCATTACTAGTCACGACAGGCGTTTTGCACGTGCGCGATATTAAAAAAGCAAACTTGGACAAAAGCAAAATTAATATAAGATAGTTGCACCCTAACCCGTTTGCGTTCGAAATGACGCTCTCACAATAACATTTCGACGCAGAATCAGCTGCGTTTAAGGTCATTGAAACACTGTTCAACAGACTGTTCCACAGGGCTTGCAAGAGGAGAAAGCCGTTGTCTAAGTCTTCCCAAATTCCTTGTCTTTCTGGTCGGTTTGATATCTTTGCCCCACATTGTCTGGCGGAGTTCGGAATCGGGCGCAATTGAGTACTTCTAATGTTCAATGCGTTTTGTTGGTTGATCGTCGGTCTTCTGCTTCTTATTTTACGTGCAAATACGGAAGCTGACTTCTACTGCAATGGAGCCGGGGTAATTCGAATAAATGATTCCCTTCTCCACATCTATAGTTGCGGTTATCCGCGCACACTGCCGCTGGACTGGACATGCAATCTCACCGTTCAGGTGTGTCTTTGTTTAGTGAGAAAAAAAACTTCGTCAGTCACATTTCAATTACTTGGACGTTCTTTTTGTCGAAGGGTCGTTCTCGGACGACATAACTGTCACTTCGCTTTCATCCTCTCAAGATATCCGATTGATTTCCAAGCCGGTAACCTCTATGGAAGACGTGGAACGCTTCGTTGCCTCGACCGGAGTCATCATCTCGGCCGTTCTGGCTCCATGTAATTTCCTTTAGAAAATCTTTTTCTAAACTCTCCATTAGTCCTAGACGCAGATGATAATGTCGCTGAGATTCAACCACATTTCTGGAACGCTTTTCATTTCATCTTGCGTGGTTACGGTACTGTAAAAAGATTTCAAAACTTCTGTTCACAGACTTTGTTCCAAATTGCTTAATGTTCGAAGAAAGGAAAGTAGAAGAGCTCTCCTTGTATCACGGTCATGTTCTCAACGTCAATCTTTGGGAGATCGGAGAGGTGGCAAATTGCGAGTGGCAATTCTCCACTACTGCATCCGACCTTTCTCTTCGAATCGACATATATCTCACAACAATGAGTGAAGAAGAGGCACCAAATTTTAACTTTCGTCTTCTACACGGTGATGAACTTCTTCAGGACCTAATGTGAGCAAACTCGGCTATTAGAAAATAAATCTTCTACTGCAATTAGATCCCTGAACGAATGGAAAAGAGTCTATGTTGAAGAGCGAGACTTGAACACGAAGCCTCTTCGGTTTACGTATGATGCATGGAATTGGTACGAATGTTTCATCTTTGTGCGCTTGATTGTCTACCAGGCACCAATAGGTTTTGAATCTAAAAAAATAAATAATTTGAATATTTAGACTCCCAACGCCGTTGTGATTATGCGCTACTGTCTGACGGCAGCGAGAACTTGACCGTGTCTTTGGGCCCGCAAACACACCTCCCATTTTTGCCCACTTCAGATGAGCAAGACGAGGACACGTATTTGCCAAATCAAGTTTGATGGGGCTTTTAAAAAACCTTGCAGTACTGTCGATGGGAACTTACTGTACCTTCTAATCATCAGATTTATGTGGTTTTCTACGGCGTGTATTTAGCAAACGATGAAAAATTTCCAGACGATGGCGACTATTTTAGGATCTGGACGGATGGAGTCGAACAAAATACGTATGTTATTTTTTTTAAAAAAGAACGTTTAGAACGATCACGTACTACGTCACGGTCAGTGAAAACTTGACCGTCGAGTTTTCCACGGATCGAGCTGAAGAATCGGGCGGAGTGGGTTTTGTTTTGGAAATGATGAGTACGCGGCATTTTCTTTTTTTGCTTATTTAAAGATTGCGATTGCTACGCAAGAAATCCGGCTGCAGCGATGGCATCAGCGAATGCAACAGAGACGTTGATCATGCCCAGCAACGGTGATGTATTCACTTCAACATTTGATCCAACGCTTATAATTTGTCGGCCGCTGGAGTGCCACTGGACGGTGAGTCGGCAGAACGCTCTTGTAGTGAGAAACAAAAAGGAAACTCATCGCCGAAATCTTGCAGCGATATGGGCGCGTTTACGTTCAAGCGCAGTGGTGGTTCGACGGGTCAGGACGAATTGAATTTCACGAAAACGACGATATAGTTTTCAAGTGCGCACCGCCTCTGCTTTTTTTCTTTTTCAACCCCTTTTTTTCAGTTCAGCAGACACTATTGATTACGACTTTGGCGGAGTGCTATCAAATGTGACCGTGGTCTTTATTTCGTACGCCATAGGTGGTCGTCAGAGACAGATTGTCGGCATGGACATTTACGCGGCAGCGAGAATGTCGACCGCCGCCGGTTTGTTCTCATTTTATTCCGAAAAAAAACTCATAGATGAAAACAAAAAGATTCGGTCCTCAAACTCGAACTTTTTTTTCCAGACTTCGTGCCTTCACAAACAGTTGACATGTTCATCGAAGAAAGCGTTGTGATACCGGCATCCAGTTGGCAGCCGGGAATCGCCTTTCGTAAAATTGGACCCATGCGACCACCCAGTCAGATCTTCGTCCACTACGTGACGCTACGTCCGGAGACACAATTCGACTGTTACGATGGCAACGACTTCGTCATTCTTCGTGGCAAAAACAACGAACTTCAAAATGTGTTGCGTGAAGGCTTCGCCGACTGGGAGTCTTATTCTTACGAATTTGCCGGCTGCAATCAGTTCGACGACTTTGGTGGACTAAAACTTCTTCGCAGTCCTCATGAGAACGCCGAGTACCGATTTGATCAACTTTTCTTTGTCGAATCTGTCAGTATGTGATCTGGTGCCTATGACTGCTTCTTGTGTAGATCTGCTTCCTGACCAGCCAGCTGCCGTTCGGCACTTCTATTTTTATGTGAACACCCTGCTACGCCACTACTATCCTCGTAATCGTGACGGATGGGTGACATTCCGTGTCGCGGCTCGCTCACCATCGGGCCGACCTCGACTTGGCTTCTATTCGCCGCCTAGCGAGGACTTGCTCATTGGCGGCGATATCACCATCAGTATTCGACCGGCCGGCTGTGATGAAGTCGCTCCGATTACCTTCAGCAGGTGGGCCGCGATCGTCCTGGCCCTATAGGGGAGGATCATTTTCAGAAAAGATCTAAACACGCGCGCCTATTTCCCACTCCAGTGGCACATTATCCGCTTCACTTATAAGGCCACACGTGATCTGGCTTTTATCTTTCAAAGTGAAAGTGAGTAGCGCGCGTTGTTCCTGTACTTGGTTTACTAGCGGACGTGGACATTCATGGCATCGACAATTACGAATGGACGCTGGATTGTTTTCATCGAGCGATGATTCAAGCCAATATCACACTTACCTTCTATCCTTTTGTGACGAAAAAATACACCGTCGTCGAGGTTCATCGTTTGGCTTTGTCAAGAAACGCCTCTGTCGAGTTGAAGGTCAACGACAATCCTTCTGTCCCGTAAGAAGTCAAAGTTTGAAAGAGGACGAAAGCTCAGGTTAACCCCAGCAATGATCGGCGTGGCGCTCGATTTCCCAGGAGGTGGCCGATTTGAGTTAATCACTCGAGGCCTTACCGTCGACGTTGACTTCCGGATCGGCATTGATGCGCAGAAAGTCTCATGAGCTATGATTTCCTATTGTTGTTGTTGCTGTTTGGCATTTTTTTTGCAGTGAAGTTGCTTGTACTTGCGAACAAACTCGAACAGGACACTTTAACAGTTCTAGATGGAAACTTTATTTGTGAGGTACACAAATAAGTGAAGACATTTCTAGATGTAGAAACATCATCCAGCTGCGACGATGAGCTTGAAACAGATGTTACCGGCGCCGCAGAAGAAGCCCGAGGGACATTTGCCGCTCGCGCATTGTCCAATGGCTGGACAGCAAGACTTGTCAAGCTTCGCAGTACCAGTCGGGCACACCCCGTTTGCTGGTGGAGCTGAAAGAAGCGAATTGATGTTGTTTGCGACGCAACTTGTAATTCGCATGTCAGTTCAGAAACGACGAATGCAACATTCTAAAAATGCGTAGCACTCTCCATGGGCCCTTTTCTAGTCAATGGTTTTTGATGTCGATTTTGATTTTACCTCTTTTTTGCACCCCGAAAGAGTTATCTCACCTTGGCATGTCATGTTGTCGCAAAGGGCGCACGACTTCTTGCAGTAGGCTTTTCGTGTTGCTTCGGTGTAGGCGGCATTCGTGCAGAAGCCGGCCGCGAAGAATTGTGGGCATCTACCAAAGAAAGACTGCTAGAAACCAGTCAATCTTACTCCGCTTTTGCGTCTTTGCAGTTCGGATCGGGCTTCGGTGTTGTTGTTGGCGCGGTGATGGTCGCAGTGGCACTGACTAAAAATTGCCTGGGGTTGAAAAATATTGGCTTGATGGATAAACAAATGAAAATCAAGATCAAAGTTTTTGGCAGCCACAAACCAGCTCGAAGCTGCAGGACGGCACCGACGGCACCGACGCGTCTGTAGGCGAGGACTCGAAGAAGAGGGCCTTCAGTAGTGATCGTGTTGGTCGGTGCGTGCCCGGTGCAACAGAATCTGGAACATTTTTTAATTTAAACAGGTTTGAACCTGTAGCCGGCCTCTCTTGGGTTGTTCTTTGTGTAGAGGTCAACACCAGCGAATAAGCAGGAATCGTCGCAAGAACCGTCACTGATAGAGAGGACCTTCACTTCGATCTTTGAGAAGCCAGTGGCAGGCTGAAAAATTTGCTGTAGTTTACGTATTTAAACCTTGAAGAAATAGTTGCATCGTGAAGTCGTAGCAACTTCAGGGTCGTTAGGATTCCCTAGGCGTTTGATGGTGAAGGTGCTCTGGGTGCCAGTGATGGTCACCGTCTCTCCACAGGATGTGTCCTAAACAATTTAGCGTTGTTGTTTCATTTGTTTTTTGCTTGATGATGATTCAGTGGCATACCCTATCGGCGCACAGAGCGCCACCAAAGCCCGGTGGGCAGATGCAAGACGCACAGTTGTTCGGGTTCTGGAAGCCGCCGTTCTGGCATGTGATCTTAGCCGTGCATTTCGCTGAAAACTCGACTTCAGTATGTTTCAGAACTCTACCGAAGCAGTTGTAGAGACTGTTCGTGACGAAGAGATCGCGATGCGATGGCTGATAGAAGAACATGGAGTTTTGGAAGTTCGGATCTTTTGGAATGATCACAGGAGTGTTCAAGTCGATGGCAAAGCTGAATGGTGTCAAGAGCTGCAGAATAGTCTCTTACTCAAAAGGTTGATATTGCATGTTAGATGAGATATCGTAGGGCTCGCCAAACGGCTTGATCTCTCCTTGAGCCAGCTTGTCGAAGTTAAAAATCAAATCCGCCTACAAAAGAGAACGTTCGACTTTAAAGAGGAAGCCGGCTCCTTCGACTTCGGGGTCTTGGGGGTCTTGTCGTATGCCCTGAAGCTCTTTCGTGAGGAAAAAGACTCAAACGTTTCAGTCGTAGCGGGGACCGCCGAGTAGGTGGAGCCGTAGCCGGACGTGGGCGTGGCCGAAGTCACGGAAGTCGCCCCCATTGTAGTAGCCGTCGCATCGGAAACGTCCTCGGTCGCCACTGCTTCGACCTCCTTCTCGCTGGTTATGAGGCTGGTTGGATCTAAATTTTTTTAAGTTTTTGTTTTTTTTCAAACTCGGAGTGACGGATCCGGCACCCGGCGTGACGGCCGGCTGCGAGGTCTCCACGGAGGATCTTCGAGTCTTAAATATTTTTTTATTTAAAAATGAAAACAAACAGCCGTCCTGTTGACAAAGCGAATGAAGAGGATGAGCGCGATGATCAGACCAACCTCCACGACAGCGATAACTATGATCGGGATCCTAAATTAAAGAAGATTTCAATATCATTAATTTTAGAAAAAATAGCCTACCAAAGCTCCAATTGAAAATGGCAGGCATTCGGTTTTTCCGTTGAATCTGTCGTGGAAGGCGATTTGTCTTCTTCGTCCTCTCCTTTGTCCCTCTTGGTTGGACGGCCCTTCTTCGTGATCCCCGTGATGCTGGTCGCTGTGGTGCTTGTCGTAGCAGAAGGAGTCGTCTTCCCTCCTCCTTCTTTCGTCGTCAGAGCTGTTGATGTCGTGACATCCTTCGGGTAATCGCCGTCCTTATAGCACGCCACTGTTGGATTCGTCCTGAAAAGTTGTTTACTTACTGTTTGTGAAAAAGTAGACAAACAGTGCTGGAAATGGCTTGCAGCCGTGCTCAACGCGATACGTCTCGTCGCCGGCTCGCAAACGGCAAACGAAGCCTTGACGAACGATCATGAAGTTCGGTTTCTAGATAGATTTTCTTTTCGTGCTTGCTCGAAGGTGCAAACCTTTGTCACTGAGAAGTCTGTTGTTAGTTGACTTTGAGCAATGGACAGCTCAGAACGGCACTTCTTCAAATCGCTGAAAAACGGCGTCTTCTTGAAAAAAGTCGCAAATTGCCTGATAACGGCGAGGACATTGCTGCCGATGGAGTCCTTGCAGGCCGCCGAGCAAATGTCACTCTTCCAATCGTTCAAGGGGACGGCCAGCGGCGAGCACTTCAGCGTCCACGATTGCTTGCTGCAAGCCATACTTCTCGATTCAAAGCCAAACAAACTCGTTCCAATCGTAGACTCCGGGAGTTTCGATTAACTTCTGCGGTTGCTTTGCCGTCGATGGCCACCGCTGGCAAGTCGATCCATATGAGATTACCGCCTTCGTCTAAAAAGTTCGTTCTTTTTACTTGTAAAGACGAACCACTGCAGTTTTAAGCTCCGTCTGCTTGCTGTTACGCTTCCATTCGATTGCCGGAGTTGCGCAATCCGGGTCACTGATTTGCTTCGTTTTAAAAATAGAAATTTAAAAACTTGTAAAAAGCGATGTAGAACTGCGTTGAGTTGAGGCACTTCTCACAAGGGTTTAGGCAAGAAATCTTGCGCGCACCACCTCTGAAACGTTTAGTTTTCATTCAATTTTAAGAAAAAAGCGAACTTTGTCAATTTCTGTTGTCCTTGCGCCAATTTTGCACCGTCTAGCGTGCACTGCTCATCGGCTTTCACAACGAAGGTTGTCTGAATTCCAAAAAATTCTTTCTATCTATTGCCCCACTTCTTCTGTTGTTGCCGGAATCGTTCCGTTAAATTCGCCTTCGAGCAGGGCGAAGATGACTTCGTCGCAGTTTGCGTCTCTTGAGTA
This sequence comes from Poikilolaimus oxycercus, assembly GCA_034700245.1. Taxonomy (NCBI): domain Eukaryota; kingdom Metazoa; phylum Nematoda; class Chromadorea; order Rhabditida; family Rhabditidae; genus Poikilolaimus; species Poikilolaimus oxycercus. The sequence goes on along the minus strand of JAQIXL010002552.1, from coordinate 1,128 downwards.
GGAATAGTCAGAAATAATTGAATTACTTGTATACGGCAAATATGAGCTGGAAGTCCATGCAGTTGTTGATCGTCTTAACATCCAGCTTGCTACTCGGCTGGAAGTCCTTGACAGCCCAGCACTGGATTATGTGCCGGCGCCTTAACTCTCCCTTTTGAAGGTTCCAATTTCTGGTTGACCAATGTGGATTGATGATTGGAAAGCATTTGTCAACAATCCATTGATTCCCCTGAACGCCCGCTATGTAGTCAAGAGCGTGGCAGGCGAAACCCGGCTGCACCCATGCGAAGACCGCGCTACGTGTCTGTAAATTGTTTTCTTTTCTTTAGAAAAATTAAGCCAACCATTTTCTTCTGTTCCTTTTGAAGGTCTTTTGTTGTAACGGTTGGCGTAAAACCGTTGTTGGTAAAGAAGCCGAAGACGACTTCTTTCGGGATCTTCTTCACTTCGGCGACGCGAGTCGTTGAACAAGTGTTATTGTCGTAGTCACTGGCCAACTGCTGCATTCGGGCTTTCGCCTGTCCAGTTCTAGAAAAACGGTTTTTAAACACAAAAAGTGTCTTATAACGGCTGAAAACCTAAATGACCGATTAAACGTACGTCTGCGCCCTCGCCAAATGCATTCCTGGTGGTATGAACTCTTCGATTAAATTACTGTGCCCGAGAATCACACCGAAGCCGTCGCGTACAAAGACGCTTTTCTAAAATTTGGTTTATTGGAATTTTTACAGCAGAAAACACTCACCGGATCAGTCGAAAGGGCTACAGTCTGGTCTTGCTTGTCTTTTCCAATTGATTCGCTAAGTTTCTGTTGACAATCCGCACTTCTGTTTATGAAAAATGAGCTTTAAGATCGTGTTACGTGAAGAATTCAACGATGATATTTGGGTCGGTGGATTGACAGTCGGTGAATTTTGGTAGTTTGCTTGTCTGGAGCCCGCTGTTGTAGCAAATTAAATCGACCCTGAAAAACACGAATTTCAACCAAAATTCGCGGCCGCCTGTGCCGGCGCTCTGCAGGAAATGAAATCGTTTCAGACTATACGCAAACACTAGCTGCTTGTGCGACTAAGGGGTGGGACTCAAGATTCATTAGTTTTCCCCTTGTGTACACTTGTTGCAACGACT
>JAQIXL010002551.1:0-12692 GCA_034700245.1 Poikilolaimus oxycercus | reverse complement strand
GTGTAGCCGATGATCGGTGTCATAGGCGAGTTGACCGTCCGAGACGAGGTTGGCATCGATGAGCTTCGTCTTGTTGTCGACGAGGATGAAGTCGATCCAAGACTTGTGGACTCCATTGGCGCCGCACCACGTCCAGCTGCGACTTCGCGACTTGCTGAAGAACGAGTGGGCGAAGCGCAGTTGAAGGGCGTCGGCGAACTGGACGAGACGCTCTCCCTTCGCGTTCCGATCGCCACAGCCGAAGGGTCCAAGGCAGCTCTCATCTTGTTGGCGATGGCCGACCCGCGCGTTGAAGTCGCCGACGAGTGACCGGTACACGAGGCGACCACGTCGAGGCGGGCGTCCGAGTTCTTGACTGGCTTCTTCGAGAACGTCTTCCAGTCCCTCTTCGTCCCTCGTGTCGGCAGGTGCGTATACGACGACGATGAGCAAGTCCGTCTGGCTGTCGAGGGCGAGGAGAAGGCTTGCGCAGCGAGGCGAGACCGGCTTGAACTTGACGACGGCGTTGCTCCACTTGGCTGGCACGATGTAGCCGACGCCTCCTTGCTTGTTGTCGAGGCGGCCGGAGTGGAAGAAGGCAGCACCAGAGCGGTTGAGAGTCGATGAGCCGGCACGGAGCTGTCGTACTTCCGTGAGAGCGAGAAGGTCGAAGCGAGGCGGCTTGACAGGCGGCGGCGGCTCGAACAGGCCCGTCTCCAGCTTCTCCAGCTTCTTGATCGTTGAGACCGATCTCACGTTCAGCGTCCCGATGATGAACTCCATCATGTTGGTTGGAGCTAACGCCTCCACGCTGCTCCACTTGCGTGTTGGAAGCGGATTCTCAGCCGGCGCCGGCACGGTGGAGCGAGAGAGCAAACCAACCGCACGCGACGCGCGACAAAACGAGAATGTCAAGGGGGGAGAGGAGGTCAAGTTGAATTCTTTAAAAGCGCAAAGCAGAAGGCCGTTCTGGATGACTTCAGAAACGGCCCAAAAGAAATTTATTTTGCGTTTATTCTTACACCTGAAGTGCGCAATCCACGAACAAAAACAAATAGGAGAAGACCTCTAGTACGCCGGTGATGATTCAAGGGCAGCATAGGTATATGTGATCATAAGGAAGATACGATTGCAGCGATTAGTCTCTTCTCCAGCTTCATGAATGGAATTTCGAAGGTACAGCTCCAGAAGAAAGCGACGACATACGTGATGACGACGGCTGGGATGGTGAATGAGATGTACTGTTGAAGTTCAAGTTTTCTCGAACTTGCTACCAACCCTATATGGAATGCTGATGTAGTGCGAAGGCGTTGCGGGAAAGGCGCACAACCACTCGACAACCATGAAGTGCACGAGATAGCAGGAGTAGGTTAGCCGACCGAGCGGGGCCCAATGCGGAAGCTCGATGAAAGATTTTAGAGGCCCTGAGACTTTCATTTTCAAAAAAAAATCATCACGAAATAAGAACCTGCCCAGTTGTGCTCGCACGCGATGACAAGCCAAGCTAGGCAAATTGGCCATCCTGTACGTGAAGAGAGTGTGTAGATGGCCTAAACACTACTCATTTGATAGGAGCATTTGCTACTCGAGTGAACTTTGAGAGACGCTTTCCGTTCATATAATCGTGTAAACCGAGATAAATAGCCAACGAGGCCGCAATGGCTGCAGCCCAAATACCAGCTGAAAGCCACTAAAATGGGCACTTAAAAACGAATGTGCCTCCTCACAGACCCATGGGAGTGCTATCTTCTTCTTCGACAGTCGAAAGAGTAAGTAGCCAGTAAGAATTCCCACAAAATAAGACGAGAAATGCGTCCATGGCATGAAATAATTTGTTATCGAATCCTGACTCTCTTTGGCTGTTCTGAAGGTCTATGGGTTTTTTTGGGAAAGCATGCGAACGAAGTTGGCATGTCGACAATCGTTAGATCCTTGCTGAATATAGCATAGAAGTTGAAGAAAATATGTCCGGCGTAGAAAAAGCCTCCCACAATGAGTCCTAGAGGTAGCGCGACGTAGAGTGCCACAAGGATCACCGGAGCTATAATGTGGAATTGCATGTCCACAGCCAAATACCACGATGGACCGTAACACTGCGAAGATTATGAGAGGCTAATCTGACTTCGAACCCTGTCTGTCGCGGTGGCGTTACTCCAGAAATTGTTGATGTAGAGCAAATTACGCCACCAGTATTTCGAGCAGGTGTTGGCCATCTCCGTTTGATCCCATGAAAGCAGCGGCCCTCGCGTCAGAAACGGAGCGTAGACGGCGTAGAAGCCGATGAGGAGAGCATAAGCGGGCGTGAGCCTGCGCAACATCTTTTCACTGGTTCGCTTATTGCGCTTACCGCAAATATCGATGCACGTAGTACGTGATCCAGTAAGCAGGAGAACGAATCTTGGCTGGGTTCCGACTCATTTCTTTGAAGAAGAGAAATGTGAGCAAGAGACCGCTGACGAAGAAGAAGACGTCCACAACTTTGTCCGTGTTGAGAAATAAGCCGTTGAGCAGTGGCTTCATTGCATTCACCATATCCAGAGGGTTATCTGAACGTTCGCACTCTACAAGAAATCTCATACCGAGTGTGATGGGGCCTTTGGTGACGGTATGAATCCAAACCACCCATGTGAAGGCCACCACTCGAAGCACATTGAGAGACGGAATCTGACCGGGTCGTTGTTCCAGTGTCAGAACCTCAGCACCGTTCGTGTACATCGAGAAGGCCATCAATATGAAGAGCTCTGAATTCGTTCACGTCAGCAAAACGTACGCACTCCCATTCTTGTGATGATTGCTATTGTTGTTTCTCATGAAAAGAAAATAATCGACAAATGAAGCTGTGATCACAATGGAAGCAAAGAGAATCAGAACCCCGCTAGAGAACAAGTTCTGTTGCCCTTCAAAAGCTCACGTGAAGATCCAAAACGTCGCGTCCTTTCTTGGTTCTTGGCGACGACATCTCACACTGCAAAAACTGAGCAACTCGGATGAAAATGGTGTTAGTATCGCGATCAAGTCCTGAGCTCTGCTTAAAGGTCCAAATCTTTGAACCTCGTTTGAACATGACTTCGGCACGCAAATGTTTGTGGTGCTTGTCGGCAATCCGGAAGTACATGCAGATGCTTTATCAGTTTTCGCTGCTGTCATCGATGGCTCAAAATTAATCTAAAGTGCAAAGAATTCAGTTTTTTCCGCCCTTCTCACCAGTCCAACGAGTGAGATCGGCGTCACAATGTCCAGTTCACAAAAATTTGTGCTGTAGTTTCTGCGACCGGGACTTTTGATCTGCTGGCACTCCTCAAAACTTCCCGACCAGTAAGCATTGTAACGTAAAACACCCGCCGGAATCTTGCTGAAGGAGTCAAATTCTGCAGCGGGCTTTTGGACCTGTTGCCAACATGAACTTACGAAGTGCAGCAAATTTTGTGGCCTCAAGAGTCTCCATGCTACATTGTGATTTGTTTCCTACCAAACTCTCAACACAAATCGCTGCTTCTAAGTAGAATTTTTCCAAATTTTCGATGAAGTAGTGGATATCTTCTCGACAAGATTGCGTCAGATTAGCTGCATCGCTGTCCGTAACTCGCTTAAAGACTTCCTGAAAAAAGCAATATGCTGTTGAAAAAAAAACGTTTGTGACTCACAAATAGTCGGTTGTTTGGCATAAACGCCGCGAAATGGACTGCAAAAGCGCCCGAAATCAATGTTGAAAGCAGATAGAAAGAAACGCATCGCATCATTTCTTTAGCCAAACAGTCGTTGTAGTAGGTGAAATAAAAGGTATCCGAGCGATCCCCAGTCTGATGAAAGTACAAAGACGAGAGAAGAGAAGGAACCAGCTGCTGCCATGTGTCAGACCACTTCCAGATAAAGGACTTCCAATGCGGACGCTGCGCTCTTCAGCAGCTTCTCTCCTAATGGAATTCAACGCTAATTAGATGTCGAAATACATCCGAAAAAACACTTTTTGTTGTCTTGGAGAACACTGGCATGTTATGAAGTTCTGTGTTTCGTTTTGAAGTTCTGTGAGCTACACCTTTCTTAATATTAGGAAAGAAAAAAAACATTTGCTTCAGCACTGCACCTATGCAGGATGAGTTGGGTTGCGTAATTTACGCTCAGAAACAGTCGAATACGAGAAAGAGACTCCTTTGAGCTGAAGTCGTGACGTCAGAAATCTGAAAAGGAGCGCGACCAACGAAGCAGCATCGTTTCTCGGCTAATGACACGAGCGTTCCCTTAATCAAGCAGACTCCATCACGCGCTTGAAGAACGAGTAAACATACTCTGAACCTCTCTGCGAATACGGCGGGAGATTTTAAAAGTGAACGTGATGCCATCGCGGCCAAACTGCTATTGTATTTCTGGCAACCGTCATCGTTTTCGGTCAAAATTACGCGCCAGACTTTAGCCTCTGTGAGCCAGGAAACGCATTTTTCGTACTTTGTATTGACAATTCGGTCCCATTTGCGCATCTTCCACACTTCTCTGCTTCAGCAGAAGTCGTAAAACTCCACTTCCTGATTCCCTTTGCTTTGACGTTATCGCACGTAGAACACATAAAGGGGCGTTGCACTGTTTCAGTCCACTTCCTAACTCCATTTTTTTCCGCTAATTGTAAGCTTTTCTGTGCTTACGAACAATAATCCCTCTACATTGTTTTCAAGACTTTTCAGTTGTTCTTTCCGCACGGCAGAATGCTTGCAAAGTTACCATATGGCCTACCAACTGACGTTCCCTTGGAACCTCGATGTGATTCTTTACTAGCAACGGCTGCCCGAATCGAGAAATTCGATCCAGAAAGAATTGCTTTTGTGAGCTACAGACTTCCAGCATTTTCACTGAAAACATTGCAGATCGATGGTTATGATCGAGAGAAGAAAATGTCATTTGGCGAATGGCGAGAGTCCGTGCGCCGTCTTGCCAGCAGCTTGGTTCGAGAGGGTTTTCGCAAGAATGAGGTTTGTTTCGCTTACTCGCTATTGTCATTGAAAATCTATAGGTTGCACTGATCGCGGTCCCGGGTTGGTTCGAGTACGTGGTCATCGCTCACGGTGTCTCGAAAGCCGGCCTCACTTTCGCGGCCGTGTCTCCTCAAAGCGCAAAATGCATGCGATTTATCTTGAGAGCTCATGATTTCAGACGACCTGGCACACTACGTTGATGAACTGCGCCCGTCGGTTGTATTCACTTCTTGGGAAATTGCCAGTGAACAGAAGGAGAACCTTTCGCGCATTAAGGTTGCGTTTTTTGTGGCTAATACAAAGTCTTTATTTCAGTTAGTCGTTGTTGTTGACAAGGAGATTCTAATGTCGCGCATGAACAACGGCTCTACTATAGCTACTCAAACACTTCTATCGACGTTGCTTGCTACGCCGCCAGACGTAAAGCTGCTTGAGTCAAGATGCATCGATCTCGATCTCGATCTTCACAGTGTCTTCAAATTCTTGAAAACACTTTTCAGATTCACTTTACGAGGGGTACAATTGGAAAAGCGAAGGGTGTTCTGCACAAGCACAAAGCTTTTGCTTATATCACTGCAATGGATGCGTATGCAGCACAGCTTTCAGTGGGCATGGAGAGTCATCAGCGGACCGCCTCACAACCACCACAAACTCAGGCGATCTTCGCGCTTTCACTCACTAACATTGACGGACTCATCAAGTGGGCTTACCCTAGATCTTCTCATTCATTTTTTCTGTTTAGTCTTGAGAAGACCTTCCTTTCTGGAGCATCACAGATAATGTTTAACGATCCCAATGATCTTCATGCTATTCTCTGCACTGTTGAAGAGTGCAAGGTTTCCGTTTTCTAACATGAAACTTTTGCAGGTTTCCAAATTACAAATTCCGTCTTCGGTGTTGTTGGGTCTGGCAACGTCCATCATTCCAAAACAGCTTGATCTGACCAGCATCAAACAAGTCATCGGTGTGGCGGCCGATATAAAGCCGTTCCCGAGCCAGATCCTTGGGCGTTTAATGCCGAACGCACGAATCTCTACATGTTCGTCCTTTTTGTGCTACATATTTTGCTATTCACCTGCCCGCGAAGACGACTTTTTTGCAGACTATTCGTTGACTGAAGTTCCCCTTATTACCTTCACAGCATCAATAAGTGATGAAAGCGTCGGTGTCGGTGTACCAATGCCGGGAGTGGAGATCAAGGTTAGTTTAGATATTCTCTACTCAAGCTTCACTCAGCTGGAATGGCCGAACGGTGTTACATCGGCGGACGAACCTGGCTTTATCTGTGTGAAGAGTCCAACGATGATGGCAGGTTATCTCAATGATCCTCTAGCGATCAAGGCCAGCTTTGACGAAGAGTACTTCTTTAAAACAGGCACAGGCGAAGATTTGAAAGTATCGTCTTCCAACAATTTTGTAGGTGACATTGGGCGCATCGACCAAGATGGCTGGCTTCACCTCGACGGGCGCGACAGCGATGGGATCGAGATCGACGGCTTTCTGGTGAGAACAACCATGACAGACTAATACACGACTCAGGTCTGGCCAGGAGAAGTGGAAGCACGAATCCGAGAGTTTCCGGGTGTTGTGGATGCGGCGGTGGTCGGTTTGCAAGATGAAGAGGAAAATCTCTACGCTTTCGTGGTGGCCGAAGCCCTGAATGAAGTTGACCTTCGTGGATTTCTAGCAGGTTTGAATAATGCGACGGAATGTTTTTTTTTCAGAACAGCTTACTGCTCAAAAGATTCCAACACAGTTCATCTCGACAAACTGGATCAGACGAGATGTGACAGGAAGAATTGAACGGGATCATCTTAAAGCAACACTCAAACGATTGTCTGCGAAGAGCGAGCGCGTCTCTTCTAAGTTGTAAGGAAGCCGGCTTAAAATGTACTGCCGTTAGCATTGGCTATAAATGACCTTGTCTGCATTTCTAGTGTTTGTTGAGGCTTACTGCGAAGCGAAACAATAGGTCAAACGGCTTGTGTCAAACAAAACAAACTCTGTGAGGCTGCTTTAAAAGCACAAAGTTTTGGTCGCTTCAAGTGCATGCAAAGTGCATGCCTAAATGTAAGAACACGCTGGCAATCGAAGAAGAGATGGCGTTCCGGGTGGTCTTGCTTGTTTACCTCGTCTAGACATGACATTCTCAATGCCGTTCCTTTTTTCTTCTGATGCTTATCTTTCACGGCAGTGATAGACGTCGCTTCGTTCTAGCCTAGATTCAAGATCAAAGCGAGAAAACAGCGTGAGAGGCAGTATGAAGGTCAATCAACCAAAGGCTACTAGACAATACAACAGGATAGCAGGAAGTGGAGCGCACCCAGTCATAAAACGTCGACGAATGACTGGGAGCTGTTAACCCTTCTCTCTAGCATTATCTGACATTGGTGGGACGCAAATCTTTGAGCAGCGAGAAAGACAAAGAAGTATCCTTGTATGCACTGTGGACCAGGGAGACAGCAGCAAAAGATTGGAATACGGCACCAAACTGGGTCCGTTTTGTGTCATTCATTGTGTTTTCTGCATGCGGTAATCGCGAACGCTCGAACTACTGAGGTTCATGGCGTGCAGGTCATCTGCCTAGCTGTTTTCTTGACTAGTGTTCGAGCACCAGAAAGTCGGTGTTACAATTTATTAGAACGAGTGGTGCCAGGGCAAGTCTATAACCTTCAACCTCAGATAGGCAGAGAGACGTTAGAACCGATTATCGCGTAAACAAGGAATAATGTTTGACCTCTTCGTGGTCGAACGAAGCGTCGGCTTACCCAAACAAATCTCTTAGACAAAACAGAGACAACTGGAGGCAAAGACATGACTCACCAATCACGAAAATCGTCTCCATTTATGGGAAACGAGAAGCAGAAAACTTCCAAACTTCTGGTGAAGAAGCTGTTCACAGATGGACGCAAATTCAGAAACACATTCTCCTCATACAAACATCGTTTGGCGTCTCACTCCTATCGATGTGCCACCGACGATTCACGGATTCATCTCTATCGCCGAATTAAGAGACCCGCGGATCCGCAAGGTGGGATTGGTGGATTGATAAAAATTTTCAGCTTCTAAAAGATCCGCTTGAGACGGCGTTTCGAGTCGGCCTGGAAGAGGCCTCGAAAGCAATTGGCGGTCCTATTTCCAAGGAAGATCTCGTCGGTATGGCCGAGGATCTCCAGAAGAGCGTCTTCGACTGCGTTGTCAATAAGATTCTTGGGAAGGAGCGTCTCGAATTGCCCTCATCACCAGGAGACACCAGCCAGCAGGCAGCCGCAACTTCTCCAAAACTAATTCCAGTGGAATTATCGTGAGTTATGCCATTATAAAGTTTACCCATCTTTGCTTTTAGTGAATTGATTAAGGAAATGCTTGCTTGTCCAGCCCTTGTGGACAGCGTCGTGGTGGAGACGACTCCACCATCACCTACACAGCCCTACACCGTACGCGTCTCTTTCATCAGTCCTCGTCACTCCCGCGAATCGGCCAATACACCAATGGAAGTTGACTAATCAATTCTGAAATATTTACGCACTGACTCCCACATATTAAGTTTTTTTTTACACATTAGTTTGTTCGCATTCGTTCGACTTTCTCTTCTCTCCTTCTGCATCAGAAAATGTTTCATACCTGTGGTCGCTTTTCTGCTTTCGGTGTATCCCTTTTCAGTTGGGACAGCCTGTATAAATAACTGACATGTTCTTTCTCTACGCCAGAACCAGATTTATGAAAGGAAGCCAAGCAAAATCAAGCAAAAGTTTTACGGACGATCAAATCAAACGAGTAGACACCAGGTGGAGATGTTGGTAAAGCATTGAAAGTAGTGGTGTTCATATAGATGATGCTGGCATTGCGTGCTGGCGCCTGAATAAACCACCACCCATTGTTGTATTGCCCCTTCGTCGTCATTGCATAATCCTCGAAAATCTTCTCAGGTGTGTGTTCGATGAACGCAGGTGTAAACTCTAGAACATACTCTTTGTATGCTTCTTTGAAATCTTCCTTAAAGTCCTCCTCAAGCACACGTTTGAAGAAGGCACGCAGGCCTGCGAGCGTAATTGCCGGCGCGCGGCCGAGAATTATTTTCGTCGCACTTAGGCCAAGCAGGCTTTCATCAGTGATGCCGCTGTGTTCAACACCGTGAAGAAGGAGCATGCTGGCCTTCTTTATGAACGGGTCTTGGTAGAAAGAATTGGTGAGGTTCCATGGCTGTGCTTGTTGAGTGAAAAGCTGGGTAGCATTGGTGCTATGAATCAAGCGAAGTAGCGCATCTTCAGTCACATTCGACGCCTCGAACGCCGTTGACGGGATATCCGAGACATGATCCCAGCGATAGGAGTCAATATGAGCGATCTCAATGGAGTCGATGAGAAGTCCCGACTTGGTAATGCCACTAATCCATGAGACGCTGCGATCCACCGGGTCAAAATGATTCGCGATGAGCACGTTATCATAAGGGAGCAAGCGGCTGAAGGCGCGTATTAATGCGGCGATAATATCGTCGAGGTTGGCGACCTTTTTTACTTCGGCGTTAAAGGCAAAATATTCTCTGGATAAATGGATGACTACCTCTTCTCTAGAACGATTGTAGAGTCTTACTTCATCCCCGGCGTCTGTCAGGATTATTGTCCAAGTTTTATTTGTAGAAAATTCTTCAACACGATAGAGGTCGATCTCCGATGTAGAGTGTGAAGGGCACGATACTGGTGGATAGGGACGGTTTCGAACACCAAATGGTATGAATTTGCTTGAGCTGAGGGTTTTGGAGCCGTTGTCCTGAAGGCGTATGGTGAATTGGAGGTTTGAGTTAAGCAGGCCAAAAACTTCGGGGATCTCTGCCGTCCATCCAGTTTCAAGGCTGGTGAAGAAGGTGATAGCGAGGAAGAAGACGAACATAATAGAAAGAAGAACTGTTAGCGAATGAAGTCCGGTCTTGCACACGGTAGGAATAGTGAGAACCGGATCGTTCGAGCACAGCGACAAAGTGCGTAGCTTTTGCTTACGAAACATGAGCAAAGGAATACACTTGGCCCGGCCGCGCAATTGTATCGTGTGATGTGTGATTCTAAACAGAATAGGATGCAAGAGCTAGCAACAAAAGGCAACAAAACGCGGGCCTTTAGGAATCATGATGCAGTTTTTCGCAGACGTATGTATCATAGAAATCGATTGAGGAAGACGAACTTTTATTAAAAAAACATCATGAGCGAGTTAACCGCGTTAAAAATTCATTCCTGAATTTTATTTTGCGGTTCTCGCGGATAGTAGTGGCCACCGTTCCACTGAACCATCTTGCACATCATGTGGGCGTCAAACTAAAACATTTTTTCTTTTTGTCTTATACGATGAAGACTTACGGCGCAGAGAGTCCCCTTACCGGCAGCGTTCAGGCAGCTGCAGAGATTATCGTCGCACGTTGTGCGCCCACCCATTCGATCGTAGCAGTCGTCGTGAATCGCACAACAGGAATCAAACGCGCTCAAGCGATGCTTGCAGTCAACGTAAATTCCCCAAAACAGTAACTTGTTCTGGAAAGAAAATATATTTTGTCTTATCTTACGAACCTGAGTTTTTGTTCCACCACAAGAGAAGCTCGATACGGTTAAAAGCCTATTGCAGAAGAGAAGACTCACAAGCGCCCAGTGCATTGCTGGTACTGCTGGTGGTCAACAACCGTGTTGCATTATATGCGGTGAAGCGGGACGCTAAAATTTGCTCACTCGACACCAAAACGCCGATATCACTGTGTTTGTCAAAACAACTCATCAGCGGTGCGTTTTATGGTCGCCGGGAAACGGATTAAAGTAAGCACAATTTATAAATTGCCCGACTACGACAAGTCATAATAAGCTGGAGCTTCCCCACTCCCCTCGCTCCTCTCTCCGAAACTGTTCTGACTTCGAGACTAATGGCGTTCCAACGTTTCACTGATTGTGAAAGCAATCGTGAATCAACTTAGAAAAGCATCTGATACGGACGTTTCTGAAATTGATCGACGAAGAGCTTGGCTGAGCTTCATTCTGTTGGTTTCAAAAGTTGAAACAGTCTACAGTCTAAGAATGGGAAGTAGGAGAGGGGGGGGGGCCGGCTTCTTCAAACTTACCGATAGTCTTAGTCGGGCTATTTACAAATTATGCCTCCCTTCAATCGTTACTCCAGGTCATAAAAAGATGCTACGCTTTGCCGGCGGAAACGCTGATGAAGTCTTTTGACAAAGCTTTCGTTTTAATGTCGCGAGAGCAAATTTTATCGGCCCCGCTTCTCCTCACACAAAGGAGTATGGTCGTTTGTGAGAAGCACCGCAGCAGTGCATCGGGCGCTGGCAGCTCTTCTATTGTGCACTTGCTTGACGATTATGTCGAGCTTCGCCTGTGGAGGGATGAAATGGCAGGCTTGTTGCGGTTTACAAAAAAAATGAAGTACCACCATTGACAAGTGAGGTTTGTACAAGTGAGGTTGCGAAAAAAATTGATCGACAAAGAGATCTTGGCCGAGCGACACATTAGAGTGTGCATTGCGCATGACAAGCTACCTCCAGTGTGATTCACGGTGCAGTTATCCTCGTGTTATCTTGCCAGAAGATTCGCCTGTCCGAAGATCAAATGAATGCAAGCACTAGGCATAATTGTTTGATAGCGGATTACATGCAGCGCATCCATTGTAAATTTCAGCCGAATTCAGCCCAAGTGCAGATTCAAAAAGCCTCCCTGCTCTTCTGAGGACGTGCCATTATCATAAACGGATTCTCAAAGAAAACTGAACGCACCCGAGATGCCACGCTACGAGTGGAAGGGCACTCCGGAGCCAGAGAAGAGAAAAATATTTGCCTACGAAAACTACAAACGCCTTCTTGCATAAAGGCCGGTCCTGGTCTGCTTAGCTTGTCTTGCACAATGGCCACACTAATCCAAACAGCCCTACACCTAAACGATTACTGTATTGGCACGCTAGCCTTAACGCTAAACATTGGACTCTTGACGGCTATTGTGCGTCGTGGAGACTCGTACATGCCTCTGTATCGGCAACTCCTTGGCGTGAACGCGGCTGTTGACGCTTTTTACTCGTTTGTCTTCATGACAGCACAAGTGGTAAAGACTTTCTATCTTCTCACACTTCAGGTTTTTCTCATCAAAGAAGGCGATGTCGTTATTGTGGTTACTGGTCCGATTCAGTACCTAGGCCCTGTCGTCGCTTACATCTTTCTTTTGGTTCGTATTATAGTCTTGGACAATCGCCTAAGCATGCAGCTTTACTGCGAAGTCGTTGTTCTAACACTTTTCATCATTCCGGCAACTTATGTGTATCGGTATTGGGTTCTTACTAGGTTCTCTTTAACTTTGCAAATCCTAAGAATAACTTTGCGCAGATCTCTCTCATCCCAGCAACAGCGAAGTCTACGCAAGCGAATCATCGGACTGGCCTTTCTATGCAGTTGGACTACGGTCATCATTATTGGTTCACATAAACCGACTGGCGAGACATCATTTAACCATTTTGAAATTTTTTAGGTATACGACTGACCAAATTCGAGAAACTTGTCAACGACATCCTTGGAAATAATTGTCATTGCTTATGTGCTCTGATTGGTGCCAACATTTTTGTCTGTGATAAGCTTTTGATTTAAAATTCTTCTAGAAAGACGTCTTTCTTTGGGTTGACTACGGTGTTCTCTCATTGGAGATCAGGGCTGGGCACTTACGGATTACGTAATTACGAAATGACGTAATGTACGGTCTTTTGCTTACGGTTGATTAC
>JAQIXL010002550.1:0-12693 GCA_034700245.1 Poikilolaimus oxycercus | reverse complement strand
GTTCTTTTCTCTCATCTGCACCAAAGGAAACTTCCCCCTTTTCTCGCCCTTTGGGCCTCTATCGAGATAGAAATTGCCTTTTCATTCGGAGCCAGGGTCTCGGCTCTCGGCAGGTATTCCCTTGTTGTTCAAGCGAACATCAAACAACGAAGGAAGCGTCCAGTCATTTTTCAAGGCTTAGAGGAAAATTCCGACTTGGCTTTAGGTTAGTAGCCTACCATCGATCAGTGATGGAAGTTGTTTTCTGCGATTGTCGGCCGGCTTCGCCACGGCGTCCTTAAATGAGCGAAATTTTCCACTCGAAGCATAACACACTTTTTCAGTCGAAGTCACTGCTGTCGACGGATCGTTTTCTTTGTTCTCTTCGTCTATCGGTGTCTCTGGATTGCTTGACTTCTAGATCCAAAATTCATTGGAAGTTGTTTTGACCAACCTTTTGTATTTTTGGGATCTTAAAGCTGGCAAGGTTCTCGGAAAGTCTGGCGTGCATCGTCTTCTTTTTCGACTTTCTTACCACCTTGTTGGCCTCGCCGGCCGCGTCCAATAACTTCGACGTTTCGGGTGTTAGTCCCTCGTAAGAAATCCCAAATGGCTCTTTTGTTACCTGAATCTTTGCTGTAATAAACAAAACCGTTGAAGACTTATTGTACTTGTCGACGCTTCGGGATTATGAAGCGGTTCATTTCCGCCAATCCTGTCACAATTGCCGATCGCTTATGTGTCTTCTTCGTCTTTTCTCGAGGTGGGGTGAATTCTTCGGTCATCTGCGGTGGCTTTGTCACTTCTATTGTCCTTTCTTTGCGTGTTGTCACATCCTTCCTAGTTGACGTTTTTTTCTCCACGATATCCTCAGTTGGCCCTTCGGTCGCCTCTAGCCGGGTAGGCGACTTGAAGACACCTTGATAGGAACTAAAGCTGCTATTGTTCAAAAGCTCACAATTGATTGGGCACTCGAGAGAAGGGCCGGCAGGTTCTTGCTTCAGTGCTTTTGGGACGTCCACATTCCCCACTGATTGTGAGATCGAAGCGCTTGACGGCCTGCCGCTCATTTCGGAGATCATGTTGCTCGAATCCGCATCATGAGGCTGCAGACCTTCATGATTCGAGACTAATCTTACCTCGAGGATCTCCTGTTTGACGCCCATTTTGTCAACTGGGACAACGGCTTGCGATGAAATCTCATTTGATCCGACTGGACTCTTGGGCGTTGCGTCTTCTGTCGCTTGGAAATTTGCGGAAGGGCTTGTTTGTGTTGCATCAGCAAACGGATCTACTAGATAGTCCTCATCACCGAATACCGACGAAAACTCCTTCAAGAATGCGAATGAACCAAATCTCATTGTCAGCATTCTCACCACTGCCGCAGTATCATGGCTGATGGGTTCCTGCTTGGGCTCCTTGAAGTTCAAAGTTGGGCCGGCTTTAAGACGTCCTTTCTTTCGACAGACATCTTCCTTCATTCGCAACTGGTCGTCAGTTTGAGAAGCTTCCTTATCGAATCTCGCCGCGTCCGAATATTCACTGCGGTTAACGATTGAAAACAAACCAAATTGCTTACAGTTTCACAATTGGTAGTCTTTTTTCTTCCATCGACGCTAAGTCATTAGGCCCAAAAATATGGCAGAATAAATAACAAAATCACGGGAAAGTGGGAAATGCGGTCTAAACCCAGTTGCTTAGCACTTCGCAAGACAATTTGCTTGATTAAAACGCGCAAAAAAGTCACGAACTTCTAGATCCGAAAGATGTCTTGAATACAGCGATGGCAGCGTGTGGGAAGAGGCGGGAGAATAGCAGATGGGCAACGTCTTTGGATTTGCCGCAAGCAAGAACGATGAGGCTCCAACAATTTTACAATTCCTAGCATTGTCCATATAAGTATTGTAGTTTGTGTCACACCGATGTGTTCAGCAAAGTCGAAATCTCATTGTCGGGTTTTGAGCATTTCGGTGCTTTAATCTCTCGGAATCCGACTTAAGTATGACTTTTGGACGCCGAGCGTTGTTTATGGCCGTGTTGCGATTCTCAGGACTGGCCCGGGTCATCGCAATGGTCTCGGAATACTGGGGCAGCGGGAGGCCTTGACCTGGTGCAAATGCCGACCATTTTGTCTGCGCAACAGCACCGCGGACAGCATCGTTATTGGCTAATTGAGAAATCGATTCGTTCTCGATTCTCCCTCAATTGCTTCTCTTTGTCTCGCGCTCTGTAAATTGACTTGCCGTCATTCATAAAATCTGCCATTTCAGGAAACTTCATGGACAAGACGGCTTCAAATTCCGTTCGTAGATAACGGACATTCTTTTTGAATCTTCATCAATTTCCAAGGACATTACACTGCCGCTATCAGATTTTGTCGAATGGCGCTTTGTTTCAAGAATTATTTCAAGAATCCGCGTCGTTATAGTCCGGGCGGAATTTGAAAAGTGATGATTTCTACACCGAAAAACGAGGCACAGCTAGTATGTACACACATCTGTATTTGTTTTGACTGAACTGTTTAGGCTTGATATGAGGTGGAGCACCAGAAAATATGGTCAATTCTACTCTTTAAGAGTCTAACTCCTGACGAGTGGCTGCTTGTTGAAAGCTATTAAACCATATCTTCCACAAAGAAGTAAGTTTCAGATATTTTCTTTTTTTTTCTACTAAGTACAATAAAAGTTGAAAAATCACATCTCTTTCAGTTCTAATTCGGACGTTTTCGCGCAGAAATTCATATTCGCTATACGTACGAAGCATAAAAACGACAGCCATCTTTCTTGCCAGTCACAACCAATCCAGCTAAAACTCTTTTTTGTTTCGTTTTTATGAAGTCTTGCTACTCTCAACCGTTGTGTTTTTCTGAGATTTTTATTCCAAGTGCGAAACAAGAGTGAGAATTTCAATAAATGTCGTTATTCCGAGGAGTTTTTCTCTCACATCTGTTAGCCGAAGTCTCCGAAGTGTATCGCAGGCCGTAGATTGGCATGGAGGTTCCGCCGGTGCGCCTCGACTGCCAACTGCCAACGGCGAAAACATTTGAGAAGAGGCGGGAGAATTTCACGTGCGGTCTTGGACTTGCCACTACGAAGAATCCCTTGCCTTTTTGTAGTCTCTTAAAGCTCCTCGATATTGGTTTCTTTTACTCCCATAGGCTCAACCGATATGAACTCTCAAAAGCGTTCCCATCTCTTACTGACTTGAAGTTCACCGGCGAAGTTTATTGATCGCATGAAGAACATTGTTTTCGCTAATGTGCTACGACTCTCAGCACTGGCCTAGGTCAGAGATATTCCGTGATACCCGGAGAGAAGATAAGGCCGCGACCCGGTACAAATTCAAACTACAATACTTTCGCGCGCAAAACATTGCCTTGGATAGCATTGTTGGCCAGCCAAAGAAATTGATCGGTTGTTGTCTCCTTCTCTTTCAAACGTTTCTTCTTTGGTCAATGCACTCTGTGATCATGAATTTCATTGCTGGCGTTCAAAAAAGTAAATACTGCTTGTTTTCAGTGACTTCATAGAGAAGACGCCTTCAATTTCGATCCTTAGACGAGCGACATGTTATTTCCGAATCTTCACGAACATTGGAACAAATTGAAAACACCAATATCCTAATGTGAACATCGAGATAATTCTTCTGAACGTCAGTTCGTTCGAGTAAACAGTTAAAAGTGGGTTTCAGCTTCGATTCAACATCCTTTTAGGCTTACGTCTCACTCTCGTTCCCGTGGCCGGCTTTAGCGCGCTGTTCATCCTGACAATGCGGCAAGAATTCAGTTCGACGAGCAGTTTACTTTCTACTTTTGTGCCATCTGTTACGACAGAATACCTGCTTTGATGGAGATGCATTCAGTCGCTTAAATGCTCTGAATGAGAGAGGTAATTGAGACAAGAAAGAATGTAAAGCTTTTCAGGTTGAAGAAGTTCAAGATCCACGAACTATGTACTCTCGTTTACGAAAAACTTCACTTCGTAGCAACTTCAATTCCTTTCACCTATTCGATGCCGGATCAAACTTGAAGTGTTCCCATAACGACTAATAGAGCCAAAGATCATTTTTTGTTCGCTGTGTCTACCCTTTCAATTCTCTTGGTGTATTCGTTGTTGGATCCGTTTTGCAACGATTAAACAAGAGCAAAAGCTTCAATGAATGTCTTTATTCCGCTTTCCAATCAGTTAGCGGAAGTGCATCGGAGAGCGTAGATCGGCATGGAAGTTCCGTCAGTGTGCCTCGATTGCCAGGTGCCACGAGCATCACATTCGATGGTCGCCTTCGCCGGGCCGCTTGAGCTCTGCGCCAGCATCGGGCCGCCGTCGGTGCCCAGCTGTAAATCGAGTCAACCATTTACAGAATATGAAGACTTACGTCAACGATGGCCTTCGAGGCTCCTTCCATGATGGGGCAAGTAACTGTCAAGGTCACACAGCCAGCGCCGCCTTCACCGACTCCCATCTTTCCCCTTGGCGGGGTGAAGGGCTGCGAGCGCGGTCCGGACGACGCAAAGGTGATGTCGCTCTGCGTGCACAGGGTGCATGCCGGAATTGCTAACAATAAACATCAAGTTCTCTTTTCTTCGAAAATTTAACCTCCAGGAGCAACAAAGCCGAGAAGGAGAGCGAAGGCGCAAAGCTGAATAAGGCGCGTCGACAGCATGGCTGGAGTGTTCGGCCTCGGGTGGAAGTCCAAGGCTTAAAAGGGGCAGACGCATGGCTTCTATCGATTCAGACAGATAAAGAGCATTCGGAAAACGACTACGGAATACAAAAATGACGCACGATCGAAGATCGGGATTTCCTTCCAAGCACTAAACAGCGATCAACAGAGCAAAAGGCCAAGAGACGGCCTAATCAGTTGGTCTCCCATTGACGAGTCCGTCATCTTTTGTGCTTTATGTTCTGTCCATTTATCTCGTTGTGAGTTCTGCCTCACGCGAAGCATTTCAACAGCCACCTTCATTCAGTCCCTGTCAAGTCAATTCAACTCAAACTTCTCATTCAACCGGCTCATTTTTCCAAGTAAGCATTTTTCGAAACTCCCCAGTCAACATGGCCCACGCTTGCAGACTCATGATGATAATCAAAGTCAGCGTTTCGCTACCCGATTCTATCTTTCAAGACAAGAAGAGAAATCTGACTCAGCCGAATTCAGCCCCGCGTCTTTAAAATGGGTATCCCATGACTGGGAAGTCATCTTTCTCTCTGTTTCACCCTTCTCATCATGAGATCGGTCTCCTCTCTCCTCATCGCTTGTCTTTTGGCAGGCACTGCAGTGGCAACTATTGGCAACCTCGAGAAGGCCCTGACCAAGCGCTGTCCTCGTGGCTACGTTCACTTCGCTGAGACTAATCGATGCTATTCTGTAAGTTTTTTTGGAAAATGACCTATGACCAAAACCCATCCAGGTGCATCGCGACAACAAGACATACACCGAGGCACGCGAAGCCTGTGAGAACGAGGATGCCAAGCTGGTCTCCATTCACAGCAAGGCTGAGAACGACTTCGTGTCAAGTATTATCGACCTTCTAGCCTTGAAGTCTCTTTTCAGCGCTGACCTCGGCTGCCTACATTGGAATGCAGTCGAAGACGGGTGATGAGCAGAACTATGGCTGGATTGACGGAACAGAGGCTGACTTCACTGCCTGGGCTGATGGCGAGCCGTCCAATTACAGAGATGTAAGAACAACTGAACACCAAAGAAAGTCTTCAGTTCCTCGAAAATTGCGTCGAACTATTCGGCCGCTACGACTTCCCGTGGATTCCCGGCATGTGGAACAACATTCCATGTCGTCATGTAAGAACTGGGTCAAGGCTTTGAATTGTCAATTTTTAGCGTCAACCTTTCATCTGCGAGGTACCCGCTGTGGAATCAGAAGACGACGACGATGTCCTGAATATGACTATGGGCTGTGAAGATGACGACTACAAGTTCTTCGAAGGAACGAACACTTGCTATAAAGTAAGCAATAAAAAGGAATAAAGGCATAATTTTCCAGCTGTATAACGACAACACGAAGACGGCAGCTGAAGCAACTCAGCAGTGCGCCGATGACGGTGGCCAACTTGCAACGATTCACAGCGAGGAGCAGAACGAGTTTCTTGCTGGTAAACATTTGACTGGCCGTTTACGAAAAAACGAAGCGTTCTTCAATGTTCACGAATTGTTTTTCAGAAATGGCGAAGAGCATCGAAGCGGCGGTCTACATCGGCTTGCACTCAAAGACGGAGGACGAGAAGAACTACAAGTGGAATGATGGAACCAAGCTTGACTACACTTCCTGGGCACCAAAAGAGCCTAGCAAGAGGAAGGAGAACGTAAGACTTTGAACATTTTAGGAGATTTTTTAAGTTCAAATTCTTACTGAAAGAAACAAAACGATGTGCCTTTAGGTGATCGAGAACTGTGTGACTCTGTATGGAGATTGGGCTAACGAGAAGTGGAACCACAAATGGAACAATGAGCGCTGCGATCAGGTTGGTAGATATTTCTGAAAAAAGGAAATTAATTTCTGAAATTTTCGAATTGATCCAAAATGACGATGTTCTTTGCAGAGACTCAACTTTATCTGCGCTAAAGACGCCGGTGCCCCCCGCATTCCGGAGCCGCCATTCCCCAAAGACGAGGGCCACCCGACGCTTCTGCAGATCCTCGTCTCCGACAAGGACGTCCTCTTTTCGGTCAACAACGGGCCCTTGATCAGCCTCGACAAGAAGCAGCTCTCTTAAGCAGCTCCAATATCTAATTGCCATAATCTCCTCAAACTGTTGCGAATAAAACGATCTCCTACTTGTTGTTCCGATAGACGACAAACAGTGTTCCTCCGCACGAAAACGTTCGCCGCCCCCACAACTTCCCGTCACGAGACAAGCGGAACTATTTTCCAGCTTTCTCGGTCCACAAAGGCGAATAAACAATCCATCCACCCCGGCGCGAAACACAATATCTTCCCGGTCAGCATTGTTTTTGTCCTTATTCAAGGCGAAAAATGTGACTCAGCCAAAATTCTCGCATCCTTATAACTGGTCCTCCTTCGATGTGACAACACGTTTCCCCCAACTCTTGCCCTTCTCCTCATGAAATCTATTTTCCTCGCCTTTATTGTGGTCGTTGCTGTCAAGGCAGCTCCAACTCAGCTTGAACCAAGGCCATGCCCTGATGGATTCACGTACTTTGATGAAACTAATCGATGCTATTTGGTAACTTTAAGCTTAGTTAAAGGAATTATCCGCCTGTTCAGGTTCACAAAGTGAACGTGACCTTCGAGGAAGCTCGTGAAGCATGCGAGAAAGAGAACTCGACCCTCGTCTCCATCCACAGCCACGCGGAGAACGACTTCCTTTCTGGTTCGACTAGGCATTTATGTCTTCAAAGTATGTACGTGCTTTCAGCCTTGACACCAGTCGCCTGGATTGGTATGCGATCAAGGGGAGACGAGCACGTCTATGGGTGGATTGACAGAACACCCGCCTATTTCAATGCCTTTGCTGCCGGCGAACCCTCTAGTTATACTGATGTGAGATCGTCTTTTTTGAAGCAAAAACTTATCAATTCGCTTTTTAGTTCATCGAGAATTGCGTCGAGCTTCTCGGCGTCGTCGACCTTCCGTGGATGCCCGGAATGTGGAATAACATGATGTGCAATAAGGTATTTATAATTGAAACAAAAAAATTATCTATTGCTCGTTTTAGCGCCAGCCCTTTATTTGCAAGACGGGCGCCGTTCAGTCAACAAACAACACTGAAAACAACGCGACTTTCACTTGCACAAACGAGGATTACACGTTCTTCGAAAAGACAAAGAGCTGTTACAAAGTAAGTGAAACGAGGAATTTGAATTCTCCTGTTGTAGCTCTACAAGGACGATCCCAAGACTGTTCATCAGGCAATGTGGCGATGCGATATGGACAATGCCTCACTTGCCACAATCCGCAGTGAAGAAGAGAATGCGTATCTTACTGGTAAGTGCTTCCAGCAGTTTTTAAATTTTATGCAATAATTGATCGAGAACAAGAAACTGATCGAGAAAAAGGTTGCACGGACAGACCTTTTTCAGAGATGGCCAAGTCAATCTCTTCGAGTGTCACAATTGGTCTCTACTCGGAGACAAACGACGAGAAGAACTTCACCTGGTTCGATGAGACGCCCCTCGACTTCACCTCCTGGGCACCGGGCGAACCCGGTCAGAGAACAGCTGCGGTACATCGACTGGCAATGAATCTAATGAGTCAAACGTTTCAGAACACGGAGCTTTGCGTGTCCCTCTACGGCGAATTTGGAACCTTGTGGAATGCGAGGTGGAAGCATCGTTGGAATAACGAGCATTGTGATGAGGTTGGCACTCTTCTTGCTCAATCATACGGTTGCAGAAAATGAACTTTATCTGCGCAAAGCCGGCGGATGCCATTCCCAAACCTTCTCGTCAACCTGAGAATAGAAATGTGTTCGAGAACTGGAACACTGACATTGAGTGGAACCTCGCCCACCCCAAGAGGCTCAAGATGACTTGGCAGGATATCCTCGCTGAGAGACCTTCTCAAGATTAGATTACGAATAAAAGCGCTTCAAGAGTCAAACCAATATTTCTCTATGTGTTGCAATATGTCGTGTCTTGCGTGTGTAAGCAATTTAACGACTCAACGATGTCAGCCCATAATTAATCAGATGTTTTTTTATTGCATGGATGATTTGATGAATAAGTGTCAATGTGTCAGAGTTTTTTTTTATTTTGAGCATATGTGGTGGAAGTTTTGAAGCCAAAGGTTTGCGGAAATTTTAATTAAATGAAAATACATTATAAATGCTAGGCGTCAGTGTTTCTTTAGCGAACGCTGCGGTCCACGCTTCAGCCGTTCTATCGAAAGCTTCACGATCGTTTTCGTACTGCAAAATGGTTGAAATAAATTCGCAATTCGTAGAAGGTATGCACTTCTCACTTCATGCCAGTGTCAAAGTTGTCCCTCACCGCCGTTCTTATTCACGCCGTGCTCGTCGTCTTCACAATTACATACCTGAAGTAGTCGCCAGGCAACCCCTCGGCTGCCTCACAATTATATATATTGTTTGCAATGGCCTGTTGGTCCCTATGCTCATTTCCTTTTTGTCAGTGCCCTGGTTTATCACAGCAGCGACGGAATTTAGTGTGCTTCGAAACCCCTCGTTTCCTTATTGCGTGAAGGCTGAAGGCTACCGCTGAAGCGAAGAACGGCTTAACGTCGTCTCCTTATTCTTAGAACAACAGGCGGTCGTCTCGTCTTATTGTTAGAAAATGACACGCCTTCCAAGAGCGCTGACAAAGCAGATAAGGGTACCCCTTCACGAGGAAACACAGAATTGTAAAAGAACCTAGTGATGCGAAAAAGAACAAAATAGCAAAATCAGTGACGGTAGAGATTCACGAAGCCAAATGGCCTATATTCATTGCGCCTCGCAGCCGGTTGGCACATCGCCGTTCGAACATCCAATTGCAACTTCACTGAAGTGCTACACTAGCCTCGGAGAGATTGAAGCTTACAGGTCCTGAATCCGGGAAGGCACCACTGGGGTTCAACAAAGCGCTCAGCCACGTTGCTGCGGATCTTCACTTCACGTTTATTCTTTGAATAACAAACTGACGTGCTGGCAAAGTTGGTAACTCTTTCAAAATGAATTTCGAAAGTACCACTCAGTTGGTAAGGAGATGTTGACTAAACATGCTTGTACAAAATGTAGATTGTACGCAATGCTTACATTTTATCTTGTGTTTTAAAAATTATCTATTCTAATGTATTGTATTGTGTCGAAAGTACACGGGTGTTTGTTCGCGACATTGTTGTTTCGATAACTATTCATCCATTAGAATCGGGGCGCTTTGCTGTACACAGTCTGTGAGTTCTGGGTGCTTTGAAGAATTGGCTGGTTGCGTAAACGGAGATTGGCGAGAGAGTTTGGGCGAAATGGCAGAACATGCGGGCCAACTGGAGACTTTTTCTCTGAGAGCTGAGCTCGATGGCGCAGAGAATCGAGTTCAAAAGGCGAGCGCCTAGAACCAACAAGTGGAGATGCCAGTGACAGCTAAAGCTCACATCAAAGACATGCCTCTGAATGTTCTGAAAAGGCAGTGGAACGGACTGAAGAAAGAGGAAATTGAATCTGCATCGAAGACTGCATTCAAGACGGCATTTCATTCCAACAAGACCTACGATCGTCTCTTGCAAAAACAACTTGTGAGAGACATTGGAACAACTGCGTGCTCTCGAGCCCGCTGTTAGTTCCATCTTACTGTATCACTACTAACCAACTAACCAAAAAAGGGGTTGTGTTTGGTATAATGCGCATGTATTTGCGGTTCCAAACAATAGCAATCCCGGTTTATTCGAGTCCGGCAGGGGCCGAGAGGCCCGGCCGCGTCGTCGTCGTCTCCGCCGTCGTCTGCGCCGTCTCCTCCCCTTTCCCTCCCTCCCTTCGAATAAATTATTTCAATGTCAATGTCAATGTCCTAAAAAAGGATTTTGCATTGTAAGTTTCTCTCTGAAAATATTCACTCGATAAATTACTGAATCACAATCGAGCGAAGTTGTTGTGGGGAAAGAAATACCACAAAAAACTCTTACCTAATCTGTACTTGATGCCTTCCTCGAGGGTCTTGCCCCAAAACTTCGAGTAGTTTCTCGCGGTCCAACTGAAATCTTTCTGTATGCGGTTGATTTTCGTTATCAACCTGAATCGTCCACTCTGTACTCCCTCAAGAAGGTCAGGCTGAATGAGGCAGATATCCTCAGAGCACTTCCAATGAGCGTTCACGCAAGCACTGAAAAGATAGTCTTTTGGAATAACTTTTGCTTTCTTCTGTTTTCTTTCAAGCAGAGCTCGTGTTCTGCTCGAGTTGTACTCTTTTCTTTCCGTTTCCAGCTCAGAGACCAAAGCCCCGTCTCCCTCCACATCAGAGGCTCGCCCCGAGTTCAATCAACTATTCATCCGCTTGCGTGTTCGATCCGTTTATGGCTGAGAAGCGGGACGCGTCTCTGTTGACCGAATGCAATTTTCATTGAGCGTCTGTCGTTAAGGCGTGGCACTGACGACGATGTCTTTAGTGCCAGCCGCCCCTTCGACATCGAATTTGACACGCTTTCTGGCTGAACGAGCGTGGCGGAAAGAGTTAGGAAACATGAGACAAGCGAGGTATTTGATATGACGAGGCCGAAACGTCAGTCTCTAATTGGGATAGAGAAGGAAAAGGGCACGTTGTTTTTTGAAGGGCAACGAAGGTGCACTTTTTCACTTTGTCAGTCACAATTTTGTCATCAACGAGATAAAACAGTTTTCAAGTCAAAGCATATGGGGAGGAAACAAAGGCGAGTCTTTTTTTGTGACCGAATCCAAAAAAAGGCATTGCCATTGAAAGTAAACTCCTGCTAAACCGTAATGGCCAAAACGAATTTGTTCACGGGATCTTCTTGTGACCTCGCAGGCGAAGAACAAAAACGAAAGTTCTCGTAGGAGGGTTCATAAATTTCCAGGACAATATTTCACGTCTTTAGGTACTGGTCAACGACCTCGTTCAACGTCCTCGAACACCGCCCACCCCCTTGTTTTCCTGAGATCTCCGTTTGAGCGCCTGACTCATCTGCCTTTCTGAGGGAAGCAAAATTTCAGCGGGCATGACTCTGTTGGTCCTGAGAGGTTGGTCTGATGGGAGAATCACGATGGACAGTAATGCATGAAACAGCCAGCCAATCCCGATTGCATGTTCAAAATTGAAAGAATATAGCGATTGGCTCGAAACTGACCAGGTGGCGCAGTTGATTCGGACGACGTCGTTGTCCTCGTAGTGCCGGCCGTTCACTTCGCATTCTAAAAACGGTTTCGATGACTTTTTGCTTGTGATGTGTTTCTCAGATTATATTTAGTTATGGAGCCAGAATCTGCCACGATACCAACGCATTGCTTCATTGCAGCTGCTAATTTGAGGATTCTGAAACGAATTTTAAGACTTGGCAATGCGAGAATCTGCTACCCACTGGGTCCCGGTTTTCCTCTCTGCGGGCAAGTTTCTTGTTGAGGGCGGCGGGGAGGGCGCGTGCAAAAACATGATGGATAAGTCGACGCCTCCTCTTCCTCAAACTTCTTTTGCCCCTTAAAGAAGAGGGTGCCGACACAAAAACAAAGTTGTGTTTTAAGGCGGCTTTCAAAGCCAGCAAAATCGTCTGTTCCATTGTATGGTCGGAGACTTTTCTTTTTCATTGCATGGCTTATAAATGAAATCTTGGCTAAAATGATTCTTCAACGATGACCGACCAAGGAAGGTTCGATCGGTATCTATTGGGCTGGCACGGCCTGGCAAAGACTGAGGCCGCCATGAGCGATGAGGTTTCTTCCGAGCGCCAACTTCCCCCACCTTGCCAAGTTGCGAGTTGAACCCGGAAGGTTGTTTCCCCTCCTTTTGAATAGGAACCTTGGGTAGTGCGGCGAGGTTCTTCAGGAGAAACCCAACACGCTTCTCTTGGAGAATTTTTTGGGCTTGTCGAGGAGGTGCGCAAAGCGGGGTGACAAGGTACACACACACGGGCAAGAGTACACATTCGCCTAGCATCAAGCATGTCCTCGCTCGCTCGATGAAAGTTCATAGTGGGTGCGTCCTAACCTTGGTAGGGAAATCGAGACTTTCGGGACTTTCGGGGTTCATTCAAGCCCGGCTGGCAGCAACGGCGGTCGCCGACGAAGAGCCGTGACT
>JAQIXL010002549.1:0-12694 GCA_034700245.1 Poikilolaimus oxycercus | reverse complement strand
AATGATGACATAATGTTGGCATAAATGATGACATAATGTTGGCATAAATGATGACATAATGTTGGCATAAATGATGACATAATGTTGGCATAAATGATGACATAATGTTGGCATAAATGATGACATAATGTTGGCATAAATGATGAACCGACAGAAATGCCCATTTTTCAATCTTCGCTGCTCTTGAAAGCTGGAAAAGCGCTATACTTCCCTTTCAGTCGCGAACGTTTGTAGTTGAGGGTTCAGAGCTCCGAGTTTTTCTGCGTTACTTTTTACGGGACCGCTCTTTCTCGCAAGCATCTACTGCATAAAATTTATTTTGCAAATTAAACTTATTACTGCTTGCCGGTTGGCGTTATTAGTTCAGTCAATGGTCAATTACATTAGTAATTTATTCAACTTTATTGGTCCGTTAGGATCCAATTTGCAAGCCTCAACTTACGGAGTATACAATTGCTGCTGGTATCATTGATTCGGCTGACTAGTTCAAAAAATTATCTTCGTCGATATACTTGGTAGATTCTTGTGCGGCTTGATAAATTCATTAGCTTCATAAAGTATCTATGACGATTTCTACTAACATGCCTTTAGGAATGATTGCCAACAATGATTGACTTCTGGAAATTCTAGCTGTTGATAAGAATAAACCCAACCTTTTTGGCAACTCGCATTTGTGTGGCAATGGTCGACACGACCGACACAAGGTTCAGACGAATGATGAAAAGAGCCGTATTTAAAGAAATGCACAGCTACAAATTCCTAGAGCTGACGATTCTGCCACTCGACTGGCGCATTCCTTTACGAGCCAAGAGATTAACTATGACGAGATTATGCTTCTACGAGCACTTAGCATAATTTCCGGCTATGGAAAATCTGCAAACGGAGTGTGCACAAGTCATTGCAGCGTTGAATATTCGAAAGGAAACGGAGAAGACGTAAAACGTCCTTCCCAGCCCGCAAGACGCAGCCATTGTGACAGCTGAAAGGGCGCTGATTGAACGACCAGATGGAACGGAGAGGGAGGCAATGCTGCATCCTCAATGTCCTCGTCCTCGCTCTATCTTGAGAGTTGGCCGATTTTTGTGCTCGCAATTATTGTGATAGAGACTTTACACAAGACGGTGAAAGAGAAATATTGCAGAAAACATGAAAGAATTTTTCTTCGACTTGACATTTCGTTCGATCATGGATGATAATTTCAAGAAAATGAAGAACCGATTTCCGATCAATGTGGTAAATGCGCAGATCAAGCTTTGTAGTAATGTTACTTGAAATCAATTGAAATCAATCGTAAATCGCAGCAATTCACCAATGAATCTGGTCAAAATCCCAGCTATTTTCTTGTTTGTCGAACTTCAAAATGCGCGAGCTCCTATAAGTCATGAGCTCCTATTTGTCGCTGAAATAGTACAGATCCCTATAATGCGAACTAAAAATTGAATCAACGGCTAACCACATCCTGATTTGGCTTCGATTTCGCAAGGTTTTAGTATCCACGATCGTCTGAAACAGGCAGAAGCGAAATCTCGTCAGAAGATTTTCACCAAGGCTCGATAGGGAAACAAATTGCGATTGTCCCGATTTCCAAGATTCACAATGGTTCGTGGTTTATTCGAAAATAATTGAGCTCTGCAATGTCCAACTAACTACTAAAAGGGTTAACTTACCAGCCCTAGAACTTCATTGGACGTATATCTCGTCGCGTGCAGTAAACCTCTTCTCGATCATTTCATGTATACATTAATTATGCGCGGAATTCAACGTTCTATCCGCCAAACACTTCTGAATAATGCTGCCTATGAGCATCGTCGTATTTTTAGCTATGAAAATATCTGCAACAATTGCAATAAGAACGAAACGGAATATCGAAAATGCAACCGTTTGCTTCAAAACAGGAAAAAGACAATGGCAACGTGCACTAGACGCGTGACAGCTAAAAGGCTATCAGCCTGGCCAGATGCATTGCAAGGAGGTTGCCCCTCCTAGAGCCGACGACGTTCCATCAGGGCACAAAGAGCATTCAATTCGGCGGATCTCGACGCTCACATGTGGAGGGGGCGGAGTGGAAACTCATCGTTTCCTGAATGACTCACATTTTTCGAGCATTGCGATTCACCACGCATTGGCTTTGAAGTAAAATTAGAGACGTTCTGGTGAGAGATGCAATTACGAAGGTATTGGGGAAGCGGGACGGGACCGAAGAAGCGGGAAGCCCAAACTACCTATTGCCACATTACTGACTTAGTTCTTTATGTAAGTCTGCCTGACGTTGAGACGCGGCCCACGACTTGTAGATTCTAGCCTTCAATTGGACCGCGCATCTCTCAGTGTTCAATCTCGTGATGGTTCGAATTCGGAGAGACGTCGCAAGGAGACAAAGGGACTCAGCGGCTCTCCGCGACCGATCAAGCCAACCCGTCCTGTCTACCGGGCTCTCGCTCGTCTAAATTCAGAACGCAACTCTCGCAAGAACAATGAAACGGCTTCCATCTCTAGTGGTGGAATCACCCGAACCGGCATCTACGGAGATTCGGTCAGCCATTGTTCAGTTGCTGACCACGGAGATGACCGGATCAGTCCTCCTCCTCTCGCTCGTCGTTCTTTCCTTCACCACAACATGCCTCGCCTGCGCTGCAACGGACAGCGGAGGAACACCAAGCTGTTCGTTTTTGTTACTGTTCTCAAATGTGTTAGGGTATTAGGTGTTCTTGATTTTCTTCCAATTACAATCAACTTCTCGCTTAATGAAGGAATTTGAACGTTGCAGCCACTTGCGGCGCGGCACCGCCGACGTTCGTCGCGGCCAATTCCGATGCCGGTATCAATGCCTTCATTCCGGCAACGGGCGTCCAGAGCGGCAAAACCTTGACACTGACGTGCAACAGCGATGGCAATGGCGCTCAGATTGATGTTCGTTTGTTCTTTTACAATAAGTTGTAGGAAATCTTCAAAGAAAGTTGTTTCATCCTTTGCAAAACGTGAATGCAATGCAGCTAGCGACCAAAAGAACAACGTTTTTTTCAGGACGGCACGGACAATGGGGTCACGGGGTCACCTACGGCAGCTCGGAGGGAGACGCCGACGCAGTGGTCACTTTGAACTGTGCGGGCACCTCGTGGACTTTCACGGCAAATGACGCAACCGCCACAGTCACCACCGTTCGTTGTCTAGCGTTACAATTGTCAAGCCTCTATTTAGGGACCTTCACGCGCGAAAAAACTTTTGATCCGCCCACAAAAAAATCCTGTCAAGTGTGTGGGACACTCTGTCCCACACACTTGACACTTTTAAGAAAATGCGCTCGCGCCAGAGCAAGCTAGGAGTTCAGATGCCTCTTACATGTTTTCTTTCGAGTCGGCCGTTGTTCCTTATCATGAACGAAGCGGGGTAATTCTCTTCTACTTTTGCGCGAAGAATCATGACGAGAATAGTGGAAATGATGGAGAAACAAGGGGGGTTTGAGGAGTGCGATTTAGCGTCGCGCGAATTTGGCGAGCGCGCGCGCGACTCTCTTCAAGGCTTCCCTTGACAGGGGTTTCTGATTTGGAGCTTCGCTGATTAATTCAATCTTCTACTCTAATGCAGCTTTTCTCTGCGCATAGGTATTTCGACTAATTGGACGACGGGGAACAAAACAAGACCAAACTTGTGAGCTAGGACAGCGTTCTGTGAAAAACGTAAAGGTCTCTACCTAAATTGTGTAAAAAAAAATTTATTGCGACATAGATGGCTTCGATTTTTCAAAAAGAAATAATGACATTGATCTCTTTGTACGAAAATTCTTGATCTTTGTGAATGTCAATTCTTAAACTTCTTCTGTTCGCCTGGTTCAAAACCACTTGCTTTCTTTAAAACCTTAAAAACATTTCGCTTGACAGGTATCTATTGTTGTCGACTCCCTTGACCGCATTATTCATTTCCTTTTGCACGTGTTTCCTTTTGATTCCTTTTGCATTTCTTTTGTCACTTTATGTTCTTTAAGGACCAGACGACCAAGTGTTGCCGAAGTTAAGACATGTCTGAACTCGGAGGGTTTAAAAGTCGGAAGAAACAATAATAGGTGCCGAAATTTGGCGTTGACGGCGATGGTTTTCTTAGAGACGGCGATCAAGATCATTCTATGGGTTGTCCATTCGCCGAGTATACCGCGCTTCACCATTTATCTTGACCGTCATCGCCTGAAGCCATGACACATACACACATCGAATGCTTACCATTGATGCATTTTAAAACGTCACGAATTCAGCGTTTCTAGCACCCTTCGAAGAGCGAAAACATCGGAATATTCAGCCTACTCCACAGTTCGATTTCAGAGATGCGAAACACGCATTGATACGCTGCTTATGAGCGAAGCCAGATACAATAGTTTCGAACTACACAAAACCTGCAAACGAAAAAGACAGCGCTCTTTTAGCGCTGAAATCTTGGTGCCTTACGGCCGAACTAATGGACGCTGAAACGCATGCCATTCGTGCCATGCACGCAATGACAGCAAAAAGAAGGCATCAACGCCAGCCAAAGGGAAAACCAATGGCGAGACGTTCGTCCTCGTATGTCGAGCGGGATGGGTTGCGAGAGGACGAAGACGTTCCCAGAGCGCAGAAAGCCATTAGTTTCTCATTCTTTTCGTGTCAAGAGGGCCAGGAGGCCAGACATAGTGCGACAATGGAAAGCTGATTGTGGGATTGGGACAGGTTCTTGATTTTGAAGAATTTATTAAAGCATCGTTAGAGCGTGGTTCAGACGTATGTCATTCAAAAAAATTCTCAACAAAGTTGTATTCGTCTACGGTGTCATTTTCGAACAAAAAGAGAAAAAATGGTACAAACCTCTGCAAATGCGGACTTTGTAAAGATTGAACCAACGGCTAACGTGAACCTGATTTCGCGTCGATTTCCAGCAAAGTTGGCCACGTACTCTGCACACAATCAATGTTGGGATGAGAAAGGATTCATTAGAGCCAGACGATTGGCTTGAAGATTAGCCAGGCAGCTATTTTTCTCACTGCGTTTGTGCGTCTTCTTCATGTGTAGTAAATCTCATCCACATCATGCAACGCATATGGATGAGTTCTATTGTTGACTATCAAGGAGATCACAGCAACTCTTACGTTCGTACAAAGCAAAGAAGCAGTTCTATTCGGTGTCTTTGCATGATGACGGTGCTTGATATTTGAATAGCCCTCATCAATGGATGAGCGAATATTTAACGCCGTTCAAGCATGGTTTTCAGCCAGTTGCTTCGATCATAGGCGCCTGAAGTCCTTTATTAATAAGACGATGAATAGGCCGTTAGAAGATTTTGAAGACGGGATTGCCGGTAGGCCGTTAGTAGACAGAGCAAGCCTTTTGGTTGTTAGAAGAGCTTGAAAGGAAGAACTTTCGTTAGTCGGCCGGCATGCAGTTAGCTTTTTTTAGAAGAGCTTGAGGGAGGAAACCTTCGTTTGTCGGTTAGCATGCGTTAGATGTTTAGAAGGGCTTAAGGGTGGAAACTTTCGTTAGGCTGTTAGTAATCGGTTAGCAAGCCGTTGGACTCTTAGAAAAACTTAAAGGAGATAGCCTTCGTTAGTCGGCTGACAAGCCGTAAGTCTTTTAGAAGAGCTTAAGGGAGGGAACTTTCGTTAGTCGGTTTAAAAGTCTTTCGTTAGTGCGTTAGTTTCGTTAGTACAGTTGCTAGTAAAAATTAAGAGACTAATTGAGCGAACTTACAAAATCGGCGAATGCCAAAAACTGGAAAAGAACAAATTTTCGACGCATTTCTTTGGACGAGAAGAAAACGACGATAATAGGAATGTTTGCCAGAACAGCGAGTGATCCGAATATCAAATACAGCACCAGCGGCAAGACCCTGTCGTCCATCTCCGACGATGCAGAAAGAGCAAAACTGAATTTTCACAAGTGCAACCTGACAATATCAAAGCTGTTACTTTGAGTTCCGTACCAGTCACCAATAATTGTTACTCGAAACGCAATAGGTCAGTCACTCGAGGGACTAGACCCTTCTTGAAACTCGTCCGGAGCTTCGCAGTACAGGAATTTATACTTCGATGCACGTGCTTTTCCCTCAAATCCATGTTCAATGGCACTGTTCTCTTTCTCAATTCACGCAATCAGACGCTCACGCTTTTTTCTGGAACAAGATCTACCCTCATGTACTCATGCTTCTCCTAACGAAGACCTCTTCCTCTTTCCTCACTGAGCGTGATCTGTGGGCGAGCGTCGAGCATCAAAGCATCCCCCATACATCCCATTTTGTTGTTACTTCGAAGGAAAAAATGTTTATTTTTTATCACGCCATTACAACTATTATTTTTTCCTGTTTTTCAGACGCTTCACTTATCATAAAGTGGCTTGTATTCGAAGACGCCGTGAATTGGTTTCCCGGCCTGTGACGTCTCGATCATTCGCTAAAGATGTTTTTGAGAGTAATTTCACGAATTTAGAAAAACCTGGTTGTAGTCCTTGACCTGCTTGAGATACTCTTCCGCTTCCTCTTCAATGCTCAAATCAGCGATGCCCTTGAGAACATTTCCGTCCGCCTCATCAAAGGTTGTTCCGCCCGCTTGCCACATTTGAGTGTTGCTCACGATGTTTGTTGTCGAATAATCTTGTGGATTAACTTTGGTGTCGGGCGCACTAAGAGCTGCGCCAGACAGAATCTTCTTCGGCAAATCTGTAGAGCTCAAATTATGTTATTGGTGCAGGCAAACCCGGTTCCGCTGTGATTGGCCTGCCTAGACCGACGCCGTCAGTATTGCCATTTTTGACGGCGTTTGCCATTGCCTTCGCTGTGCGAAAACCACCCGTCACGTAAACGCGCGTGTTTTTGAAGACGGGACGGACCTGCAAGCAATTGACAGGAATTGAAGACTTATTACTTGATCGCTGAAGTCGAGGAAGAAAGCTTCGCGAGCTTTTGTCGACTCTCTTTGATGAAGAAAACCGATCTTCTCGATATTGCCGCCGGACATTTCAACGAAATCGAAGCCGACTTTCTGGACCAAATTATTTGCTACCGAGGAAAAAGTCACCTCAAGCAATGAGCACATAACTTTTGTGTCGTTGGTTTGCAAGCCGCCCTCTTGAAACTCAGCTGAGTTGATTTTGATACCGACAACGAAGCCAGTGGAAGCCGGAATTTCTTTCCTGAGGGCCTTATAACACTTGATTTCAACTAACCTTATAGCTTCGAAGATCTCTAGAACGACGCGAATACGATTCTCCGCATCGCCTCCATACTGATCTGTTCGCTTATTCGTTGTCGGCGACATAAATTGCGAAAGCAAGTAACCGTGAGCACCGTGGATTTCAACTCCGTCGAAGCCTGGAAACGTTGTTTCTCGAACGGGGAGCAATTCATACCGGCATCTTTGGAGAACTTCGCGGCAAAAACAAATCGGTCTATGACTTCGGTCTTAATTTGTTCAATTGTGAGGGCCTTCGGGACTCCAAAACCAGCGCCGCGGCGGACAGCCTTCAATTGGACTTCTGATGGAGCCCATGGTGTTGGATGCACTGTGATGGGAGTCTGTCGTCCAGCCTGAACGAACTGTCAGCATTACGCGAAGACCTATGTACATGAGAAAGTTGAACGATAGCCAAAGCTCCATCGGCCTTGGCTGTCTTAGCGTATTTCGCGAACGCCTCTCTGTGTGCTGGTGTGTCCGTTTCCTTCGATATAATGGCATTGCCGGCCGCTTCCAGATTCCACTGCAAGGATCAAATTCAAGAAAGAGAAACTCACAGGATCGACACACACATTGCCTGTTAGGATCATGCCAAAGCCTCCATGACCCCATTTGTCAAAGAGGTTGATCACTCGCTGAGTAGGAATGCCGCGTTGATGAAGGTCTGTCGGATGCCAAGTGTGCGTTCGTTCAGTGAGTGCTGCCTTCAAAGAAATCACGCTGTCAAGAAAAGACACTTGCCTTGAGGAAGCGATTCTTGGCTGTTCTATTAGCATGAACAAAGTGAAGAGGCTGGCCGAGGACGGAGACATCGGCCGATTCTGCAGGGAGACGAGCGTGGACCATGGCGACTAGACTGAAGAGACGGCGGGAATTGATAGAAGGGCTCATATAAGCGAGCAAGAAGAAGGGAGGAAGGAGAAAAGACGAGGAGTGAGTGTTCTCTCACCGCGCTGATGACGAAAACACCGAGCCGCACACCAGCCGTGTATTTTCGAGTCTCTGACTACATCGTTTGTGCTCTTTGGCTATTCGCGGCTTTCCGGGTGCTAATAGCTGTTGGATAGCCACTCTCGAAGTGAAGTTTTTCTGCGAACTAAAGCCTCTTTCGTGCCGACGCATTCCTTTTGTGCTGTGAAAGAGGTTTCAGAGAAAGTTCTGCAAAAGGCTTCTAGTTTCGACATTGTGGCCATACCTTTTGTGTTACAAACTTTATATCTTCTGGCTGTATTACTCTTCTCCTTGAATATTGAATCCCAAATCTGCGGAGTCTACAACGCAACTTTCTGTCCCCGTGCTCCGACCAAATTGTTTGATGACAGTTCCGTTGGAGGCTCACTCGGGTCCAAACCTTCATTGCACCAGGCGCAGCAATGTCTGTGACGTGGCATTGTGAGCCCCGAAAAACATTCCCTCACCCAAAAAAAAGAGTTCCTGCTGAACGTTGCTCGAACAACAAGGAAATAATTTCAAATCACAGCATCGTGATACAAAGAGTCAGGACAGATTTAGTCGTTGAATTCAAGCTGCGGCTTGGTGTCGAGGTCTTCGACGTCTTTGGCGCTCTGCGTAATCAGCTCAACTATCACCGAGGAGAGGTCGAGCGTTTTGAAGACGTTCATCATGAGGTGTGAGTCGCTCTCGAAATGCCACACTTGCTGCAAAGTAGCATCTTGCAAAATTCCTCAAGAACAATCCCTCACAAACGGATACACGACTACCCTTTCTGAAACAAAAATGAAAAAACAACTTACTCGGATAACCGAGATCATGAGCAGAAGTTCGCCCTGTCGCATTCCAAGTTCGACTGGGGTCATTTGAGGAAACCTCGAGCCTGTTTCTTTTCGACAAGCCTACTTTTGCTGTTGATGATCCCAAAGACCACGTAAAAGAAACGCTCGCATCTGATCGCAAGTCCTTTGCCCTAGGCATGCCTTCAGAAAGAAAAATTTATGCTAACCTTTTTCACTGAGCCCATACTCGTTTTGAAAGAGCATCAAGGCTCGCATGCCAAGCAGTTCCGGCACATCGCACTGAAGTTTCTCAACGGCACCCGTCAGTTGCCGAACCATTTTCATGAGCATCGCATAACGATTTCGCGGCCTGAAATATTTGCTCGGTTATAAATGAACAAGGAAGGCTCTGCTCTCACATTCCAAGCGTGAACTCGCAGTCATCAAACGGCGAGTGTGAACCGTTGCCGATGGGCAGACCGATCTTCGGATGCCACTTCAATTCATTGGACAGATAAACCGTCCAACACATTGGTGCAAAGTTTTCGCGAAATAGCCGAGCCTGAAAGTTGTCATCATCTTCTGCTCTGAACCTGATCGCTAACGGAAAGCTGCCGAAACTGTGGAATCGACAGCGCCCAATCGGCCACGTAGACGAAATGCCTATGCCAGAAGAAGCACATGTCCTCCGCCGTATGATTTCTTTCACAAGCAAAGTTGAGCTGCAAGCAACTGACAAGTCACAGCAAAAAAAGCAAACCTTTGTGCGCGGACAAACGATTTCAGGACGTTGTAGCCCTTCCTCGAGGCTGAAGTTACGGCCATAGAGTCCATTCAGCCGCTGAGTCGTTTCTTCATCCACCTGGAAATTGGCATTCTTCAATCTCTTTCGCTGGATATTACAACTGCGTAGTCCTCATCGTAGCAGTTCAGCGTGTTGTCTTCAATTCGAACGAGAAAGTCGAGGAAATCCGCCTGGGCGCTGGTGGTGGGCGGAGGTTCGGGGGTGCGCGGCTGAGGCTCGGGAGGCGGCCCCGAAGAGGCGATCGACGATCTCTGCTCGCCTCCTGATGATGACAAAAATGACCCCTTCGCTCTGCGGGTACACTTACCCTCGCCGGAAAGAGGCACCAAGGGCTTCGCCGCTGTTTTTCGATCCTCGCGAACCACTATAAACAGTTCATAAGGAGAGCGACTAAAATGTCGAGCCTTACTTCAATGTGTGCTACCGTAGTCTTCAACAACGATTCAACTACAGTAATCCGTTTTTCGGAATGCTGTGCCCCTGCAGCGTTTCGTTTTCAAAAAGCGTTTGAATGGCAAAGGATAGCCATGTAACAAGCCCTGCGGTTTTGTTCTTAAAGTTGGAAGTCCAAAAGCTACTAACTGCGCAAACTTTCCCTTCATAATTTTACAGACTCCTATTGACAACTGTTGCAAATAACGACTTACTTCCGGAGTCCATGCCGACACTGATGCACTTCTTAAACCGACATCCCTTGCATCGATTTCGATTTTCTAAAATTTAAAATACTCGGCTGTCACGAATCTCTTCTTACTCTTGGCTACGCTACAATCTTCGTTGAATTGACATCGAAACTCGCGTTTCTCGACGATGGCTCGGCGAAAAAAGGCTTTGCAACCGTAGCCTGAACACGACTAATTGGACGCCTTTGAAAGAGCAACTCACATGACAGTACTCCATAGTGTGGCAAGATCTCCCTCGTGTCTCCGCAGACCGCACACGTGCGAGCTCGCGCCATTGTCGAGGAGCAAAATGTCCCGGACAAAAAGTTTCTCACACGACACCGTAGGAGAGAACAATAAGAAGAGAGAGAGGAGTCCACGCTGGCCTCCGCCGGTTGCTGCAGAGAGAGACAGGGCCAGAGAAAAGGCTACACAAGGCACAAAACGAAGAGAGGACGACGGCTGGTGCCCCCTCGCCCCTCTCGGTCGGCTCCCCCGACGCGTTGAGGGGAATCAATAGGCGTTGGGCGCGCATGGACCGGTCGCTCTCCGCCCGGAGAGAGTCCAAACAACCAAAATGCGATCGCCCTCGGCGTACATTCTACTTCCGTCATGAAAACACAGCGATTAGGGATGTTTGGTTCATATAATTTTTTGTCAATTTTAAAAGGCGTGCGTTTTCACGCCTTGTCGCTGTTGGGAACATCACCACTTACAAAAACATTTTGATCTGGGAGCATTCGATGAGCAAAAAGTGCGAATCGTCATGAAAACAAGAGTACAGGCGCCTCAGCCACTGGGTGTTGTGCTGTCAGATTGCTCGAGGTTGTGGCGTGTAGACGTTGCTCGTCCTTTTTGGAACCGAGTCCAAGGAGTTGAAGGAGACGCCGCCGGAAATCCGGTCGAAAGACGAGATAAACGATAAGGTTCAGGCACGACGACAATCCCTGGAGGCAGTAGCATGCATCTGAAGTTTTAGCCTCCAAAATTCAGGTTTCCGACTTATGAGCAACAGATTTGTGACGAGGTTATATTCTTGGAGCAGAATGATGAGACTCGGAATACCCACAAAGACGACGGAGACCGCTGAGATAGCAAGGAGAAGCCGAAGACGGCGCTCGTCTTTTTGTCGATTCGGATTATCCACCTGGACACCCATCTGTTTTGCTTATTTTGCTCTTCATGAGGCTCACCAGGCGAGTAGTCCGTTGTAGAACAATCAGAAGAGCAATGAAAGCAAAAAAGAACGCCACCACATTGAACGACCAATGAATGGTGCAGTAGATTCGGTTTGTTGACCGGCACGTGCTGCATAACTGATCGGCCAACTCAACGTTGCGATCGCGGACTATGTACGCGATTATTACGCTTGCCTAAGTAGCATTCGAGAGAGTTGCAAAACTCACAATACAGATGAGCAAAGAGATTGCACCAAGGCTAAATTTGTGTCTAGTTTTCCATGCATGTCGAAACCAGACCGGGTCGTTAACAGCAATTATGCGCTCAACAGCCAGACATAGGACAATCAAGGCAGGAAACTCAACTGAAAAAGACATGAAAAGAAGTTCGACTCACCTCCAATGATGAATAGTATTGGCCAGGGATAGCTCGTCATGCAGTCTGAAGACATAATCGGCTTGAAATATTCGCCAGACTGAATAAGCAATAACCGGAGAATCCCGGCAATCAAAATGGACGCTCCATTAATCTTTGCACCTCTCATTTTCAAGAAAAGCACTTACAAAATCGGCAATTGCCAGAAAAATGAACAGAATGAATTTATGACGAAACTCTTTTGTTGAAAAGAAAACAACTAGAATCGGAATGTTTGCGATGATTGCAATAGAGCCGAAAATGAGGTAGAGAACGAGTGGCAGGATCTTCTCGTCCATCACAGTCTTAGCTTTCTTGCTTCCTTCAAGCGAGTTTATTCACTCTTCGAGAAATGGCGTCAGAGCCATGTGAGTTGTTAAAATAGGATGCGACGTGCTGTCGAGGGACTTGAATTGAAGTGTGACCGGATACGTGCGGGCGGAGGAAGCTCTTTGCGCCTTCGATGCTAGGTGACCGGCCAATCAGGATGCATTTATTGCGAGAGGGAACTGCAAAATCGAAGACCAGACAGAATGTTAATACAAATTTTCTGGATGGATCAAAAAGGCGCGGAAGCTGGGAAATCGAGGTTCTCCGATTGACGTCGTTCTCAGATATGTGATAGCCCACACCGAACGGAGACGAATGCGAGTTGAACGGGCTCAAACGGACCACTCCCGACGAGTATACGGTAGGGAGCAGTTTTACCAACTTT
>JAQIXL010002548.1:0-12695 GCA_034700245.1 Poikilolaimus oxycercus | reverse complement strand
TATCGAAAGGTTAAAATATCGAACGATATCGATATCGAAAATATCGAATTTTTCATATCGAATCCCAACTCTACAATATTGATTTCGACTTGCTTCTTTACTCACAATCAGACAACATCAACGCTGTGCAGTTTCACATTTATCTTGCTGAGTCATTGCAATAGTTTCAAATCTTTGTTTCAAGTTCTTGTTGCCTTTATTCAGACGATCATCTCGATGGTCGTGATTATTTTCGGCTACCGGGCATTTCTGACGATTTTGCGCAACTCAAATTGTACAAAAGAAAGCAATATGGCGGCTACAACAGGCTTGCGGAAATACACGCGTCTTCTGAGAGCTCCATGAAGTCAGACAGCAAACGAACTTTGTTCCATCTTCTACAAGCTCACACCATGCCCAAGAGATTCACAGCAAACGCCTCGTTCTTAGGCCAAGCTCGAGTATTATCTCATGAAGGCCGAGATAGGGACCGGCGAGAAGCGCAATTCTTTACACTACCGGATCATGCACCGAGACTTCTTCGTATCGACCCAGTTGGGCAAAGGCAACAGAGAGGAGGACCAAGACGGAGCATCGTCGAGGCGAGCCACTGCTCAAGATTGACTTTTCATGTCGGTACCCCAGCCTTTTATGCATGAAACATGACGTTTTCTTTAAAATTCATTGTATCACACCATGTATGCACTTGTGTTTGTTGTCGAATCTGGCATTCTGAACCAAAAACCCCCCACCCAAACCCCCCCCCCCCCCCCCCACAAGGCTCGAGCATTTAAAAAAAACGCCAAATGCGAATTGATGACATCATTTTCGAAAGAGAATCGCCGACGTCACTTCAAAAACAAGCCTTGAGCTGTCTTCGAGTGCTGAATCAGCAATTGTGTATTTGCCTTCCGCGGATGCGACGGCCTTCACAGCCGGTCCATCCCTGTCCTCTGTCCACTGCGTTCAGTTGTGCAATGTGGACCCATTCGACTTCCCTTTCCATCTTTCCAAGCCTTCTTTCTGACTTGACTGACACTGTTAGCTCTCCGATAAGAAAACTCTCAAATCGATTCCCCCTTCCCCAAAGAAGAAGAAGAGACGTGTTTGGGCAGCTGTTTGTGCTCGGCGATACGTGACCTCAGCGCGTCGCTCTCCGCGCCTCACACACCCCCGCCTGCGCGAGGGAGGAGGAAATCGGAGTCCTCGTATTCCTCATCCCTTTTTGGCACTCTAGTCGCCCACCGGTCTTATAGCACCATCGATCTCTTGGCACTTTTCTTAACATTTGAAGTGCAAATGGCGTGAAAACTTTATCAGCCTTACTTCTAGCTCTTTCAGTGGGGCCTCAGTAGAATTGTTTTCGAGGATGGCCGTTCCGCCGAAGCGTGAGGAACGCAATGAGACCACGTGTTGTGGAGGCGTGAAGATTGAGGTGAGCTTTCCTAAAAGATCCCAACTTTAGGCTTTCAGAGAGCCCTCATTATCGTTTTGGCGCTCAACATGCTCCTTGTTGCTCAAATAATGTGGCTGTTCAACTACTTCGGTCCGATGTACCAAGTTCGCGACGACTTTCTCTGCGTTTGTTAAAAAGAAATTGATTTTATTCAAGCTTACAGATGGCCATTTGGGTCGGGCTCATTTGTGGCATTGTCGCTCGAGTGATGAAGCTCTTTTTCGCTCTTCTTACTTTTCTTGCTGGACAGGTTCGATCCTCTTTCTTGCTAAAAGAAGAAGACTTTAGGTATGGACAGTTCTCATTGTTCTCAAGATCATGGCCGAGAAAGAGATGTACCTTTTCAAACTTCAAAATGTCGAAGGAAATGAGGATTTTCTCGTCCAATATCGAGGTATCGTCTTTTTCCCCCATCACAGCTCTTTCAGTGATCATGATTGTTGCCGGAATCGTTTACATGATTGCCATGATTGGCTTCCTCTTCTGGGAGTGTAGCGTGGTGCTTCGTTGTCTTCAATACTATCACAATCTTCTCAAGGATCGAGCCCAGTACTTCTCCGTCGTCACCAATGATCAAGACGAGGAGAAGGGACAACT
This sequence comes from Poikilolaimus oxycercus, assembly GCA_034700245.1. Classification (NCBI taxonomy): domain Eukaryota; kingdom Metazoa; phylum Nematoda; class Chromadorea; order Rhabditida; family Rhabditidae; genus Poikilolaimus; species Poikilolaimus oxycercus. The sequence goes on along the minus strand of JAQIXL010002548.1, from coordinate 10,663 downwards.
TGAAGAAGAAGACAATGAGACCAAGGAAGGCCACTACAAAGCGAATCTCGCCTGTTTCGTGGCCACCCTCCCAATCGTGAGCTTGAAGGAAGAATCTGAGAAGCCCTCAAGTATCAAGGAGAACGCCGATGATGAGAAGTCGCCTAGCCAGTTCACTGTTTGATTGTTGTGAAATACGTTAGCTTTGTCTTTTTGTACCGGGTTGTACATAAATAATGTCTCAAAAAGAATTACAGAAAGAAAACATTCAACGCAACCATATAGAAACCTTTGCGGGTAAGTGAGAGGCGTTACTATGCCACGAGAGAGGAGGAATTCGAAGTCGACGTGTCCTTCATTGCCTGCCCTCAATTGCACTCACGCACGGGACACGCGCGGTTTCAATCTCTCATAAATCTATTGTATTTCCAAATGTCGATTTTTTGAACTTTCTCAGCCATTTGAGTTGTTCTTTCAGTTGTTGTCTTCGTAACTTATGGCCGTTCCACCAAGGCGTGAAGAGCAAACTGAAACGACATGCTGTGGAGGCCTGAAGATTGAGGTGAAACTACCTTTCAAATGATGTAACTAACAAACAGCTTTCAGAGAGCCTTTACCATCGTTTTATTGCTGAACACGCTCTTTGTCTTCCAAATAATATGGACGTTGAGCTACTTCACGTATCTGAACCAACTTCACAACAATTTTCTCGTAGTTTGTGCCAAAATAAATTTCTGATGCGCATTTCCAGATGGCTATTATGGCATGCCTCGTCTGTGGGGTTATTGCTAAAGCTACAAAGCTTTTCTTCGCACTTTTTGCTTTTCTTGTTGGACAAGTTAGCCCTTTCATCTTCTCGAAGAAGAAAGTTTCAGACTTTAACACTTCTCATTATGCTGAAGATCGTGAATTCTGGGAGTGTCGGGTCGTACTTCGTTGTCTCGCATTCTACCACAATCTTCTCAAGGAAAGAACTCAATACTTCTCCATCGTCGTTGAGAACCAAGAAGAGGAAGCAGAACAATTCGAGGTGAAGCAAGAGATCAAAGAAGGACACTACGAGGCAAATCTCTCCCAGATTGTCGCCCCTCTAGGAGTTGTTGAGAGCATCAAGGAGAACTTTGGCTCTCAGAAGCCGCCGTGTCAGTGTTGATTGATGTGTATTTGTTGCACTTTCAGGTCGGGCTGTAAATAAAGTCTCTTGAAGCCTTTCTGCTTGAGCAAACCATTGGAGGTTGCAAACCCATCGCCGTCTTCAACCCGAAGGTGACTCAAGAAGATGCGATTTCGTGTATTCAACCTTTGTCCGAGGCAGGGGGCCAAGGTGTGGTGAGCGATGAAAACCCGCGGGGATTCTCTCGACAACCCTTGTCGCCTTGCGGCTGGTGGATGGGCGTCCCGCCGCTACTCCTCCTTCTTCTAGGTTCATTCCTTGTTATTTCATTGAGACTATATTCAGGCGCCGCGGCTGAGCTGTTTAGTCGCGGACCGTCAGGCGATGTTTTGGAGAACGAGCACCAATCTACTGTGGTCAAGAGAGATCTTCAAAGAGATCCCGTCAACCTCCTCGCTGATGCTTTCCTTATCGATGGACCGCCAGACGCGAATCCCCCTCAACACTTCTCATTCCGATCAGCTGCCTCGCCTAACGCTCTAGGCAATTCATTTATTGGGCCAAGTGCTCAGCCGGCTTCGAATACCACAAACTCGAACTCATCGGCCAGTAATGGCACAGTTACGACGACAACTACGGCTACTCCACAAGTGGTCTATGTTTCTCAACCTCCAAGTCCCACACCAATTCCTCGATCGGGTCGCTATGTTCAAGGAGTGCAAGCTCTTCCAAGTCCCTCTTCCTATGTTCAAATGATTCCCCAGCCAGTCTATGTCCAGCAGCCCCACATGCCTCATTATGCCCATTCTCCTTCGCAACCACCAAAGGTTCATGTCAACTATGTCAAGGCGCCTCCTGTGGCTCCCTTGCCGGCCCCTTCGCCTCCTTCACCGCCAGCTCAGCCGATCATTATCTTCGTTTCTCCACCTCCACCAGCACCGGCAGTTCCTCTTCCTCCTCCTTCGCCTCCAGTCTATCTCCCTCCGCAGTATATTCCACCTCCACCGAGTTATCCCGTTGCTCCACAACCGAGCTATGTCGTTCGACCTCCGCCAGTGTATGCAGTAGCTCCAACATTCCATCCGAGATCTGCCTTTTCGACTGCGGTAAGATTACTACCACAAGATCATAATGACGTTCAACATTTAGGCGCACAGTTGCTCGTGCTGCCATAAAGCGCCTCGATATGAAATCTATCGTCCGACTCCATGTGCCGAGTATTGTTCGAATTACGGACAAATGCCTTGTCAGGTAAACTATCTTCTTTATTTGAGCAATTGATTCAGCTTGAAGAATATGAAGAAGAAGAGGGTGAGAACAATGGCTGTGAAGTGACTGTGATGGTGAGGAAGTGCAAGCGATGTCGAGGAGGCGAGCCGGTGCCCGCCCACTTCTGTCCGTATGAAGAACGGCCTCTAGTTCATTGCGCTCTTCAGTGCCAAGGGCGAGAAGGTGCCTGCTTCTCACTGCAAAAGGAAAACTTTCAGTTGAGAGTGAGAGGATTCCCAAGCCACATGGCAAAAACCGAGGAGGAGGTCGACGAGCTGTCAATATCAATCTGAATCTCAAAATCGCGGCACCCTGAAGTGATACACATGTTGAGATAAGTCTTTTGAAAGATAAACGATTTTGGCAAAGTCGGTCTGCCTCTTATTCACGAGAAAAGTTCTTCAATGTGAGCGGCTATGGCACAATATTTTCGAACTTTGGGGAATTTTATGACGCCATGCGGAGAGGCGCCAACGCGCTTTCAAACCTTTTCTCCTTTGTTCGATTCAACTATACAACCCGGCGCATGGCTACGTTTTGGAACCGGGCCTTCTCTCAGGCTATCGGCGTCTGCAGCTGGGCATGGCCGCTGTAGTGGTCTTGATCCTCTTCAGTGGTGAGTTTACTGTTTTTGTGGAAAATCTGTCGTCCATTAAATTTCAGGTGCAAGAGCTGAACTTTTCCAAAGGCATCCGGAGAATATTCATCAAGGAATTTCGTTGAAGCGCGATCTGCAAAGAGATCCAGTGGAATTTCTTGCCGAAGCTTTTTTAATTGCTGAACTACCGACAACAAGCACTGGATTACAAGGCAGAGCACAATTTCGATCAGACACGAGTATTACCGATCTACCCACGGACTTTCTGAAGAATCTCCCAAAGGCAGCAGATAAAATAACCGATGCCGTTACTGCATCGCTTAGAGGAGGTTCATCCAATCCACAAGGATCGAGCGGATCGCAAGTCTATCCTACAGCGCCGAAGGCACACTGCGCTGTTGCACCATCTTATGTTCAAGTGCCGATGCAGTATCCAGTCCATCACTCCCATTCTCGTCCTCCCAAGGACCATATTCTTTACGTTAATGTCTCTTCTCCCTCAGCACCAGCAACGCCTCCGGCTCCTACGCCTTGTCCGTCTCCACCGGCCCCAATGGTCATTGTTATCCAGCCACCAGCTGCTGCCCCGTGTCCGCCGCCTGCTCCTCCTGCACCTCCCCCACCTCCACAATACGTTCAGTACGCTCCACCACAGCCGACGTACATTCAGCCTCAATTCATTCCCTACATTCAACCAGTGATGCCGATGGTAAGTATCTTGTCTTGTCGCAATATTCATCATTCAGGGCTATGGCTGTTCTTGCTGCACATCAGCTTGCTCTTCTTGTTCGCAGCCGTGTCAGGTCGAAATCCAAGAAGTTCAAGGGCAAACTTCTGGTGTGTCTGGTCTGACTCAAATAGTATTCGATTAATTATTGCGTTTATTGCGTGTGCAGTAAATAAAAGAGTTAATAAAGTCAAGCTTAAGTTCTTTGTACAGCGAGAGGCTTTCTAAATCCAATGGCAATTTTCCATCCAAGATGTGAAACAAAAACAACTAAATAGGTTGAACACAACAGAAGTTTGAATAACTTAAAGAATTGGTGCACTACTTGGAGGGCTCACGAGATACTGGAGCCTTCTTCTTTTTCTTCTTCAGACTCTCATGTGGGGGAGTGATGACCGAAGGGAGTGGGCGGCGTGGCGGTGTGAGGGTCTGAAGAATGGCGATGCGAACACGCTTGCTGCAGAAAACGAGCATGAATGCGTCGGTTAGCGTCATCATGTCACGGGCGAGGAGACCCTGAAAGAGTTCCTTCCTTCTTTGTCTACTAGAGCCGCTCACCAAGGTGAAGTCGTATTCCTTCCAAGCAAAGTTGAAGCCCGACCAGATCATAATCAAGACGTTTTGAACATAGATGAGCATCACACCCTGAACAAAGATGTCTTTAATAGAAGAATCGAACCTGGCCGAAGACAAACGATAGAATCGAGTAAACTAACAATAGACGTTCTTCTGTGCGGATCTCAGACCTCTGCTCAGATAAAAGTTCGTAATTTGTTAGACAGACCTTGATGTCCTTCATGTTCTTCCAGGCGAGAAGATTGAAGATCAAGGCAACAGAAGACCAAGCTACAGCCGTGGCTGCTCGGGTCAGGTTGATTACCTAAAAGAGAACGGAGTTTAGCTACACCTTTAGAGGAAAAACGTCTGCTTATGTTAGGTTCGAAAGAGTAAGTCACAAACCTTCTCGATTTCGGGGACGAAAAATGTCCAAAAGCGATCGAGAATCTGAGGATGAATGCACTCTTGAAAGGTCAGGTAGATGATGAACGTCAAGGGATAAGCCCATTGAATGAAGAGGAAAGTTCGGAGAGCTCGCTTTGACCACCACTGAAGAGTTGAGACAATGCCAGTGAAAGAGGGGCGACCAACCTGATGATGAATTACTTGAAAAGCAGTGAAGCAATTCGCCGCAATGAGAACATTTCCTGGAAGCCAACTATTGTTGATGCCTCGAAACGAAAGTTACCGAAGAAGTGGCCGAGTGAGGAGGCGATTGACGTTGAATAGCACGCCGTGTTCACCCAAGTCCATTCAAGGGGCAAGCCCGTGTAGGAAGTGGCACGGACGCATGTGTTCAGTGAGAGATAAGAAATTATTGCCAAGAAGGCTAAAACTCTTCACATAAGAAACTATTCTGCTTACCATTGGACTTGTAGAAAACATAGAAGGGCGTTGTGAATAAATGTTTCTTTGATGAGAACTGGAGAACATAGAGAACAAGGAGATGCACTGGTAGTGCAAAGATCTCCAAGAGAAGTGGAAACCAAGCATACCAACGAAAGACTGGCAGTCTCTCCACTGGAAAAATCACGGAAGTGGCCATCGTCGAAGGAGAGACGAGCTCTTCTGTCATCCGACCACTATTTATAAAGTGGGAGGAGACGAGGAAAATCGAGAGCTTGGAGAATTTTCTTTTTCTTGAGGTATCGCAGCCAAAGCGAGCGAAGTTGGCTAGAAAGAGGAAGCCGACGACAAGTCGCTCTTGGAAATTGAGTATTAGAGATAATAACAGAGAAACATTACCGTACTTTCCTGCAGCATGCCAGTCTTGGTTCGCTTTACTGAAAAGCACGTGCAAGAACGTCAACTGGCAACTCTGAAGTGGACAGAGTTCCTCTAAAGTCCCGAGAACACCAATTTTCACCTCGAAACATGATTGTTGACTAGAGGCGGTCAGCCTGCGAGAAACTATCAATCATCAAAAGTATTCAGCTATGACCTAAGCGCCATTTCTAGAGAATCCCACATTCACTAGAGCTACCGTAACCAGAAAGAAATACCAACTTTGTAAAGCGGTGGTTAGCGTTGCGGCTTGATCACCTGGTGCAAAATGTACATATCGTACTTATACATTTGATACCAGGCATGGAAGTTTGATTCTTTCCTTTCTCACGGAAGGAGGCCGGCCCTTACCACTGATCACTTTTCCCTTGGCGACACTTGCAAAAGTCGTGCAAGTAAAAAAAAATCCGTTGCGCTGCAAAAGGCACCAGAAAAAGAGTTAGCTCAGTAACTCGGCGTCGCACTGCATAAAGGCGCAAATTGTTAGAAATATTGTGGGCCAAGAGGCCGATGATGACTTTGCGTCTTTTGTGAGAAAACGGAAACGTTTGCAAATTCCCGCTATTTACTCGATACATTCATAGTTGTTGCTTATGCGACTAAGAGTTTCTATGTATGATTTTATTTCCTTTCACTTTCACCACCTCTTTGGAATCTGAAATTAATAGTTGAAAGGGAAAGGGAAGTTCATAATGGTTGGGCAAAACTCTGCTATTAGGCTTTCAGAGTTTGTTCTTCTCCGCGGAAAAATTCTCGAAGCAAATTGCTCGATCTTCCCTGTTGCGCTCCAAGTCAAAGTCCTTCAAGTCTGCATCGAGAAGCTTTGTTTCCAAAGCGAATCTGAAACCACGAAGATCTGTGAAGGAAATGTTTTCCCAAAGAAACCTCTTTGCCACCAGAATGTCGACTGGCGTTGCAGTTTCACCCGCTGCATGTTGAAGAAGAAGTGCTGCCTGAATTCGGTTACACCTTTTTCTTTTCAAAAAGTTTTACCGAAATCACTCTGCCCATGGACATCGCAATATGACGTGCTCCCATGTCAAGCCTCAACTTCGAGTCCGAAGATCGCGCCACCGTTGACGTGATCTGAAAAAGGAAGTGAAGGTTGCTAATTTGAGACGAAAAAAGAATATTGACTCGACGGCTTTCTGCCCAGAAATAGGTACCTCGGCGAGACGTCGCATGGCTGCCAAGACGGTTGTTTTGGCGGCTGCCATTTCAGAATCGGCTGAAAGTCTAAATTGACATGTTTGCAACGAAAAACGAGACTTTGAATGCTAGCAAGCAGAGTGTTGATATAACTTTCGACGTGTTTCAGGGCGTGGTTGTTGGCGGCGAAGACTCGAAGGACGTCGAGGGACAAAACATTCGTTGTTCCTTCCCAGATCGGTGTCACCTGGTTTGCCATTTCATTGAAGGAAAAGTACATAAGATAAACTTGAGCATCACGAAGAATTGTAGGCAAACCCGTGTCCTCGATGTAACCCTGTCCGCCAAAGCATTCCAGACCCTCGCTGATCAATGGAATACACTAAAAGCGTCACTTTTTACCCAAGCCAACCAATTTTCCTGTGTAGAGCTTGAGCACGGGAGTGATGAGGCGAAGTATGATAAGGTCTGTTTCGGTCGCTTTGCCGGATTCCTAAAATGCACTACTTCACAATAAGTCAAAAGTACTTGGACGCCGAGAAGTCGAGCACTCTCAAGAAGAAGGAGAAGAGAACCGCGAATGTCGATTTCCATCGGAACAAGCGTTGACATGTGAAGAGGCCACTCGGCCTGTTTTCGACCGAAGACCTCACGGCGAGTGGAGTAGTCACGGGCAAGGGAGGTGATCCTAGAGATTTCTTTGCTTTACACAAGCACAAGGCACTTTCTCATGTAAGCCACCGACGCGGCTCCATTGTGAATTCGTGTAATGTTGAGCATGTTGGCAATCGCAGGAATACCTCGATCATCTAGCTTCTCAGCACTGAAAACATTGAAAAGAAAAATGCTCTCACACTGCTCCGTCAAGAAGAAGCTCGCCGGTCGGAACCTAAAATTTCGTTTCTTCCGCTTCTTTCTCAGAATCTCACTTGATGGGTGCCTAGCTTATTCTTCAAACGAACAACTTCAACTCCGTTCAACTTCCCGTTTTCGTCTCGAATCTTGAGGAGAAACAGGGAAATGCCCTTCGAGCCCTAAAACCATTACTTTCAAGAGCGCATCCTAACTCACAGTGACAGCTTTTCCTTCAGCGTCTTCCACTCTTGCCAACACCAGAGCCATATTCGAGTCTATGGCTGAGGAGAACCATTTGTAGCCATAAAGACGATATTTTCTGCCCTCTAAACGAGCCTTTGAACTAAACATTCCAGAACTAATTTTACCCAAATGAACGGCATAAGTGTCGCATCCAGAGCCGACATCGCTGCCGCCCTTCTTCTCGGTCATCCATTGACCTGAAGTCCAAACCCTGGCTGGGTCACGGGATGAAAGACGCTCGAATGCCTCCGTGCACAATGGATCTTGACCTTTTCCGAGATTTAGAGACTGAAAAGAGTCGCTTTGAGTGGAAGAAGCACCTGCAAAGTCTTGCAGGCTCCATCTGTCATTGCTGCCGGGCAAGTGACGAGACCCGCCGACGCCGTGAACAAGTAAAGCTTGGCAATCTGGTGCACGCGACGAATTATCGGGTCTTCTTTCTCGTCGTAGCCGATTTCTGGAACAAAGACCGTTCACTTTTCTCAGAAAAAGGACAACGAACCAATGATTCCCTCTTCAGCCAGGATTTCCTTCAGACGCGTCCAGGCGGGATGAGTGACAAGGCGATCATTCCGACCACCCCAAGCATCGTAAGGCTCTAGCCTTGGTGGATCCACTTCCACCTGAATTTTTACTGTCTATTTTCAGCAGCAAACCTGTCTTGCCAATCCGTCGATTTCTTCAACCATTCGCTGTCCAAAACGGTCAAGATCACTTGCAATTCGGGCATAATTCTGAGACTTTAAGAGACAAATCAAGATATGAAACCGAGGATGGGAGTAAGCGGCGAAGAGCCTTTTCCAAGAGGGGATCGTCTCTGAACGGATTGTGGAAGACGGGCGAAGTCTGTGTGAATTCGCCCGTCAATGCGTGACGATACTGAGAGCTGCCCGATTTGGCCATTCTGCTTATTGTTCTAAACATCCATTTGAAAGGAAAGGCAATACAAACCGACAAGCGACGACCGAGGCACTGCGCATTGATGGAGATGGAAAGGAAGAGAAACGGGGGCAGGGACTCGAAAGAGAAGAAGGAGATGAAGATCATCGAGCACTCGCAGCCAAACACGTGGCTCAACTGGACAAACATGACCGATGGACATGCGCCACATTGTAGCCGAACTCAATAGCCCGAAATAGAAATTTCAAAGATCGACAACGAACGTCTCTTTCCTGTGCATTTTGCGCGTATGAACAAAACGTTTGTTGGCATCAACTCTTGACTCGCTCAATTCGGCAGAGTAAACCCGGCGCAAGTTAGATTCGTCGATGAACATTTCAATAAGGCCAGAATTCTCTCCCAGTTCCTTTTCCGCAGGGTACTTGCAAGTACGGCGGGTGGATGAGTGGTGGAACTGGATCGTCGTGGAGGGATTACACTTTAACGCCACTTTGAACCACCTCCACCCAGCATTTTTTGGCTGCCTCTCCACGAGGCGAATTTGGCGTATTAGGTGGCACCGGCAGCGGACTGTCGCTTTTAAAACTGACTCGTTATTTGCTTGTCTCCAGCGCTCAGACATTCAAAAAACAACAGGAACGAACATGAAAAACCAAACGACTCTCTTACTTCCTCTCTCTCTCACTCTCAAAATGCGCGACCTGGCGAGTGGTCGTCCTTCGCCCGCCGTCTCCTCCGCCACGACGACCAGCACGAAGACGCCTCGTGAGTCCTCTCCTCATGGTTCGTGCCCTGAAAGCTCTGAAATCAAGAGAAACGAACAGAAATGAGCATCCAAAGGGGTAGCCATGGGGCATACAAGGCGGCGACATTGCATGGACTGATGGAGGGTGAACTTGGTGCTAGAGATTCACAATAATGAGGGAGCTCTGTGAGAAGATGAACTCGGCAAGCACAGCTGAGCTCAGAATATATAGTGGTCGAAGGAGAGAGCTGCCCGTTTCTCCTTTCTTCATGAGCTTTCACATGATTCTGCCTAGGCGCGCTTAATTCAGACCTGGCGCCGATGGTGTCTTCGGTGCCGCAGATGCAGGCGAAGAACGACCTCTGGACGATCCTCACCTTCAACATGCTTCGGTCTCTTCTTCTCTCCTTCAAGAAGAGAGAGAGAGAGAGCAGAGAGTCGCTGAGTGTCACCTCCCGTTGGACGAACGCGGCGGTGTGCCTGCCGCAGCTCCTCTCCTCCCTCGGCATCCTCCATTACGTCACTGATGAGAAGGTGGTCTTCTGGAAGAGAAAGAGAAAAGTTGCAGGCGAAGGCCGAGTTGAGGGCGGTTCTCTTCGGCGGGCTGCACGTGCCGACGCACGCCGACGTGGGCGAGTTCCTCAACGACTGGGAGACACAACTTCAGAAGGCCGCCAAGCCCGGTAAGCAGTTGGAGAAGGAGCGCTGGAGAGACATGTGGTAAACAAGAGAGTTGAAATAGGGAATGAGACTGTAGTGCTCAAACTGGCACGAAATCAAAGGCAAGGCGAACGAACCAAGGTGGAGATTGATCAATTGGACTGCCCATCTGCTATCTTATACTATCTGAATAACCGCAGAGTCATTCAAAGTCTTGCGAATCAAAATGCTGAAATTGAATGTGTTCTTGGAATCGATTTGCACTAGGCGGTTTCTAATTCGGAATGTTAGAATCACGTTGAGACTGTGCCCATTAGCTGACGGCCTTGGGTCTTTTCCTGTACACTCACAATCATTTGCAGGTTCCTTCGTGACGGCTCGTCGCGTGCTGACGAATCCGCGAGCGGCGAAGTCCTACGATTATGACACTTTCTGGACGGTGAGAGGAGAAGGTTGAAACATATCCCGGCCTGGCTCTTCAAGGTGAATGCGATGCGGTCGGAGCTGAAGATCGTCTACGAGGAGAACGAGCTCATCACTTGGTTCAACACGCGTCTCAAGCTCGAGCTCAACGAGCATCCG
>JAQIXL010002547.1:0-12701 GCA_034700245.1 Poikilolaimus oxycercus | reverse complement strand
TTCCGCCTTGTCGGGGAGCCCGGAGGAGACGACCCCTTTCGCCTTTTTTTACTGCAAGGGGCCCGATTTAACCACTGGTCGGGATGAGCTTCGAGGTGATCGTCTCGAAGGTCGACTTCGCTCAGTCCTCTCACTACTTCGGCAATCTCACCTGCAAGTACAACAGAAAGCGACAAATCCATCCCCTTCGAAAGTCGAAAACGAGGCTCGCCTACAGACGGCCTCTGGGTGCTGGCCTATGCAACGCCAAATCAGGCAGAAATCACCTTACACGATTGTCGGTTTCAACATCAGCCTTTATCACATTCATCTTTGTGTTGCCACTAAAGATTCATCTTGTTCAGTACAACATCTCTCTAATCGAGGAAGACCTCGAGATGAACGGCGTGAGCTATGATGATCCTCTTCGTGATCCCAGTTGAGGTTGGTTTCAAGCTGAAGACGAGAACCCTTTCAAGCGGTAGAGAATATTAATTCTCTGGCAGAACAAAGCGTGTCTTTAAGAATCACAATGCTGCAGCAGTCCGAGCAATGGAGACGGCCTTTCATGAGTTCGATGGACTTCGATTTTGGCTTCATTTCAAGGATTCGACTCCCAGTTTTCCCGGGATTCCGGTAGTTTTCCCGGTGTTCAGTACACGGATCGTGCTTTCAAATTCGGATCGTGGCTAATTTCATGCCGATTTTTTCGAATCAGGTAGAAAACGCTTTCCATATTTGTCGGTTTCAAAATTAAACTTTATCCTACTCATTTTTGCGCTGGTGTTATTGTGTAGTTGATTCGATCACTCGGTGTTCAGTACAACATTTCAGTAATCAAGGAGGCGCTCGAGATGAACGGTATGACATCCCTGAAGAGCTCAGCTACAATCTTGGAGGGTCGCTTTCAATATTTCCCATCATTGTGACCAAAAAATTGTCGACGCATTCCGTTTCTGCTTTTCAGCAATCTCTGAAACCGCAGGAATATCGAGAGCATTTCAGGCTGCTGCAACGGCCAATTGTACGCAACAATGCAGCGCGCCTTGATGAATCTCATCGAGAACCCGCGCTTCGACTACACTTGCTTGGCGTGCTTGCATGTATCGGTTTCACTATTCTCTCTTTTGAAGATGTTGGCCTTCTATGCATTAGTCGAGGGCCTTTTATCAATAGTTATCAATAAGGTATGCGCGAAACCTTGTTGTGTTTTTACAATACAAAAGATTGTCCAGCACCGAGTCCAGGCTCGCTTCTCGATGAGCTTCGAGGCGATTTTCTCCACCGATGACTTTGCCATCGCCTTACAATGCCATTTCGCAATTGAACGAGTTCAAGTAGGTTTCAGCATTTGATCAAGGTGTTGTTCAGTACGACATCTTCAACGCGAAGAAGGAGGACGAATTGGCCCACGCTAGTGACGCCGAACCACTCGGAGAGAAGGCCGGCTCCGGCCTGGAAGCTGAACGCGCCGACCATAGTCCTGGTGAGTTTCAGAGAGGACGGATGTTATTTGCTTTTGGAATTGAGCTAGTCATATTGATGCTTGTGCCATTACGAGTCGTCTTCGTTTCAGTTGAGCGCAGGGCTGACGGATATCCTCTGTTGTCGGCGTGCCAGAACAAAGTTCACAACGAGTCTTCGAATGGTGAATTGCATGTTTCACACTTTCCTGAAATCGGGGCCGAAATGCGCAATCCAATTCTGTGCGAGCCTGAGCCTAAAAACACTAACCTCATTGAGTGTGGTTTCAGAGGCAAACAGAACGACGCAAGAGACGAAGGATGGAATCTCGAAGGCTCGTTTCGACTACGGTAACTGTGAAGGACTACAAATCAGCACTTTTCAGGGAAAGTGTCAAGCGACAAGCAGCACGGCGAAGCAGGGCCATTGATCTATCCAATTGGTTTTTGATCTCTAAGGACCTGGATCCTTTCAGAAGCGTATGCCAGTGGGACAACGGACGGTCCTTACGACGAACAAGCTCCGGGTCTCAGTCGTAAGAAATATCCCGAGGACTTCCGACTTCGTCACGTTGTTCGTACAAAAAGGAAGATCGCGCACTATGCTCTGGGTGAGTTGATTGGACGGCGTTATCGTGTTGCAACATTGACCGACAGTGACGAATAATTGATGTCGAAAGGCGATACTCTATGAAAGCTGACCCTGAAACGGTAATTCTCTTGCTTTTAGGTGACATCACTTACGTTGTCAATGGAACAGAAGGCATTGAGTACGACACCGTCTCCGAGTCGGGTAAGACTTCTTGCCTTGTTGTTCAAGGTCCTTTCAGACTACCGAGAAGTTGCCTGCCCAATACGATCTCCAATACATCGACGAAACGATTTCAAGCACTTCCAGTCCTGACGACTCATCAACGGACAGCGAACATTGGCGAGGCGGCAACAGTCTCCTAAAGCCGCCGGGTGAAGCCGAGTATGATGTCTACGTGGTGAGCTTCTTTAGTCAAAATAAAGTCGACCTCTTTCAGGACCCCTACGCCTCGCCCGATCCTTATATGGGTCGGTTATTTTCTCTGCTGCTTTTCGCGTCGGTTTCTGGGAGAGTAAATCTACTCGGACAGCGAGCTTTTGGCAATTAGCGGAAGCTGTTACTCTTCTTGACTTCACTGTTTCACAAACTTACTAAGACAAATAGTTGACTGACCAGACAATAGTTGGCTGACCATCAGTGGAACCGTCACACGCAATCATTTAGGGTGAAGTTCGACCAGGAAAGAAGTCGGGCTTTACTGGCGAAGGCTTCAGTCACTACAATGTCAGCGAAGATTTTCCCAAAGACGACCACTTCAGCCTCCAGCGGATCCCTACGACGAGGAAGAAAAGACTCGCCTCTCGACACCAAACTGTCTCCTTTTGTCGGATTGCAGTGCTGACGGTTATCTTCTGTTGTTGGCGTGTGAGAAGAGGACCAAAGCGAATCATCGAATGGTGTAAAATTTCATCGTGCTCTGCAGCGCAAGAAAAACAACTGAATCTGCAGAGTGTATTACTGTCTTTGAAACGGTCTGTAGTAAATAGCCAGGTTGAAACCGCAAATTCGCCGCTTTCAGATGAAATCACTTACATACGACGACCCTCTTGGGGATCCCGGCGAAAGTTGGTTTCAAGTTGAAATATGGGAATGTCTCTAGCTGCTGTGGTTGACTCGGAAGTGCGCATCTCGGAAGTCTATCGAATCGATCGTCGTGATGACATCCCTGAAAGAGCCGGACCTCGTGGAGGTAGGCTATCAATCGTGCCGCACCTTATGACGGAAACCAAGCGTCGTGGACCAGCGACGGCGAGAGAAGGAATTGTAGCTATTCTGTTTTATCTTGTTTCTTAAATACTCTCCTTCGATGTTCTTGCAAACAGAATTCCGTGCAGTTGAGCGTAGCTCCGACGGTTATCCTCTGCGCTCGGCTTGTTAGAACAAAGTTCACAACGAGTCTTCGAAGGATGAGTTGAACGTTTCAATATCTTTTGAAGTGGAAGCTGAACGAACCGGAAACGATCTCGTCCACATGGGCCATTTGGAAATGTAGTACTGAGAAATGTAGTATCCTGGAAATGTAGTACTGCTGGCCTAAAATGTTTTTTCGCCTGGCACTGTCTAATACCAGATTCCTACCCCCCTTACAGGCCCACTACCCCCTGAGGCCCTTTCTGATGTGCTGTATCAGCCTTGAACTTGGTTTTAGACAGTGCCAGGCGAAAAAAATTTTAGGCCAGCAGTACTACATTTCCAGGATACTACATTTCTCAGTACTACATTTCCAGGTTGCCGTCCACATGTGCCCGCCGCTTCGTTTTCAGAGGCAAACCGAACAACGCAATAGACGAAGAATGGAATCTCCAAGGCTCGCTTCGAGTGCGGTAACTGTAAAAGACGCAAAAAGGCACGCGTTTTGGAGAAAGTATCAAACGATCCAGCAGTATGGCGTAACTGGACCGCCGGTTTATCCCATTTGGCTTCACGGACAGTCTCGCAATACCTTTCCTTTCCCTAAATCCCTCAATACATACATGCGTATGAGAGCAAAAACATGGTTTCAAACTAATTATTACTCAGCTCCATAAACAATTGCGAAGATTTAGACTCGAGATGGAAGCATGTGTAGCAACGATTCTCCACGTTTTGCACCGTTCAGCGCCGATTCGAGATGAGCGTAGAAGTGATCGACTCGACTCAATGGATATACTAAATACTTCGGCAATCTCATCAAGTATGACAGAAAGCGAGGCATTCCGCGGGGTGCAGACCTATGTAATAGGTTTCGTTGAGTGGGACTTGTGATATTTGTGCATGACGGTTTCCTTGCATCCACTTCAACTAACTTTTGACTCGAGGTTTACTGGTTGGTGACGAACTGGTTTTCAACACAACGTAGCTCTGATTGGAGAGGCGCTGACGACCCACGAAGAGGACGTTGGCTTCTGGTTCGCTGCAAGCCTCTTGGTCGCCTTGGTTGACTCGGAGACGCATCAGAGAATCGCCAAATCGATCTCGAGCTGCCATTCCTGATGAGCTAAGCTGCAATCTTAAAGGTTGGTTTCATCTCTCGTGTAAGAAGATGGCGAGATTAGTGACACGCAGTGGTTTCGCTTATGAAGAATCTCTAAAACCGCTAAAACAACGCGAACATGTTCGATTGTTGCAACATTTTAGCGGTGAGCTTCAATGTTGGACAAGTGGTTTGTCGACATTCTCTTGCGCGTTCAATCCAAACTCGGCTCTTCCTTTTTAGGCGTGTCAGAAGAAGTTCACAACGAATCATCGAATGGTAAGTTTCAAATTTAGTCCCGACGACTCATCAACGGACAGCGAGCATTGGCGAGGCGACGACAGTCTCCTCAAACCACCTGGCGAAGCCGAGTGTGGCGTCTATGTGGTGGGCTTCATCTTCATCTCTTACCATGAAGTTGTCCTTTTCAAGATCCCATTATTTTCTGAAATGAATTGTCGGTTTCGAGTCTAAAGTTAATCCGATCGACAAGTTTTTGCAACAATTCTGTTGTCGAGCGGTCACTCATCTTTCATTCATGGATTAGGCCGAGGTGATGTCGTGTTCTTTCAGGTGCGCCAAATCAGGTTGGAATCGCTTTTCATTCTTGTCTGTTTCAAAAACAAAGCTTTATCGATTCATTTTCTGTGATGGCACTACGTCGTTCAGCCTCGCGAATTGCAGTATAACACTACAGCATTGATCGGGACGATATTCCTGAAGAACTCAGCTGCAATCCTGGAGGTTCGCTTTCCATGAAGTACAATGCACAGACTTAACAACACGCTATGCCTTGGCTTTTGAAGAACCTCTGAAAACTATAAAATTCCAAACACATTTCAGGTTGTTGCAATGGTCAGCTGTACGCGACAATGCAGCGAAACTTCATGAATCTCCTTGAGAACCCGCGCTTCGACTACACGTCGCTTGGCGTGCACGCGTCTGTTTCATAACTTTCTCTTGTGAAAATGTACCCCTTCTTAGCATTAATCTGTGACCGAATTTCAGGATTAGATACACCTCCTGAAACCGTATTGAGGTACGTGAGTGGGTTCACTTTTCTCTGCTCTTGTTTGTCGACTTCAGAGAGAACGAATCTGATGTGGCATCAAACCTCTGCCTGGCAGAGGTGAGCAAACTCTGACGAAGTCGCCATGTCAAAGATTTACAAAGAATAGAAGATGTTTCGGGTGAATTTCATCTTCAAAACGGCGTACTTCTGCGAGAATCTCTGCAAGTTCGAGAGGCAAGGCCACTTTGTTCTTGTCTACGCCATGGGACCTTGAATGAGCTCGCTTTGGGTTTGAGAGGAGTTTGCTGTTTCAACCCATGCTCAAAATGTACGAGAGTCACGCAGAGCAATCCGCACGAGAGCCCTTTTTGTGTTGAACGCGCATAAGTCTTCAGCTGAAGTAATGGAAGTGGATCTTTGCGATCTGAATAAGGTCTCATCACCTGCCGATATTTCCTACAAATGTTCAGCTTTTTCGGTTTAACACAAAGTGTAATGGCTAATACGAAGAAAAACATTCGCTTGACCATAGGCCTGCAGGACTTGTGGATCGACCCAACAAATCAATTGCTTTGCAAATTATCAAGTGTGTAAATACAATGTTTCACGAGTTAAACAAACGGTGTTTACACATTTACAAATGGTTTCGTGGTAATCATCAATGGGAGCGAGGAACCGGTCAACAGACGAATCGAAACGGTTCCCGAAGCTCGAGAAGTTGGTCGATTGTGCTCTCGAAGTACGGCAGATACAGCAAGAATAGAAGAATGATTGTTTAGGATGGATTTCATCTTCAAAACGGCGTACTTCGGCGAGAATTTGTGCAAGTTCCAGAAACAGGGCACTTCGTTCTCGTCTACGCCACGGGACCCTGGGTAAGTTTGTGATTGTGAGTAAGACGTTTCAACGCGCACTCAAAATCTACGACAGGCATATTAGAGTTTGCCTGAGTTTTTCCGCATTGAGCAGTGGTACACGCATCATTCTTCGGCTAACTAGTGAAAGCGGGTCTTTCTGATCTGAATAAGACCTTAGTTAGTTGTCGGTTTCGCATTTAGTACCAATTGTCTCCAAATTCCGCGCATCAATCCCTCTTGAAAGTCGACGCTCATGTTTATTCTTAACCAACCTTCTACCGTCTTGAATCTCTATACATTTTCATGCGTCGGTATACCCAACGAAATTTTCGAGTTTTCGGTTTCCCGCACTTTGTAATTGCCAATGCGAAGGATGCATCCGCTTAGAGATAGACGGGCCCGACTTCTCAATCAGCACGACAAATCAACCACGTTGCAGATCAACATCCCGGATCTCGTGCTCACGGAAGTGATTGTCCCCGAGATGGGCGATGTTCCCGTGCCCGTCGTGACTCTCGTGAACCCACACAGTTCAATTGTGAAGATTGGCATTAGTTTTCGTCTTTAGTGATTGGTACAACATGCCTTGTCTTTTGAAGAATGTCTGAAACCGTTAAAAACAAACAACACTTGTTTGTCTGCTGAACAACTTCGAGAGAAAGCTGGCTGAAGCCTGTTGAATGCTTCGACTACACACCTGGCAATTGATTTATTCGCGCTCTCCGGCCCGTTCAATCTAAAACTGGATATCAAACTGTGTTCTCGTTATCGTAATGCCATGTATCCTATGACATGTCAGAGAAAGTCGTATCAATCAGTTGTCGGTTTCTCACGTAATTCAAGAAGTTTCATAAAAGAACGAAGCAGTGGACGTCTTTTTTCGCTCATCTCAACAGCAAATGCACAACGCAGTGTTTCCAGCTTCATCCCCAGTTTGCAGACTTTTTGCCCCGTTCATGTACAGGGTCAAATTTCTCCCTCTCTCTCTCTAGGAAAGCGAGCATTGCCACAAACTTCCCACTTCTTTCGTGTTTGACGCATGTCCCTCAAAAATAACACATCCTTACCTCCAAGCAGCTGTCACTAGTGAAGCACACGACTTGTCCTTTTCGCCTACGGCCACTCCTCAATCTTCAACCTTCAGTCTCTTGACCTTCATCGTCAAACCTCTAGCCGATGAATGGTAACTTTTCTCTCAAAAACAACCAAACAGATGGAATTTTGTTATCGCAACCATGAACGCAATGAGGAAGACGTTCTCTCTTGTTTGTCACATTACCTTCGCCTTGGGAAAACAAAAACTTTGAGAGACTACGAACAGCTGTTCCTTGTGGGAGGCACGAGGCGGAGGGAGAGGGGCGAGCACGACCCCCGAAAGTGCTCTCTTCCTCCTTCTTGTCTGCTTCCCCCTTCAGTGCCAGTTCCTTCTTTCATTCGAGCCTGACTCCTTTCACCTTCAGTTCCTTATCGTAAGAAGGATGACGGCTCAAACTCTTCTGCCTGTTCGAGTCGACGAAGTTGATGTGGAGGAGAAGAAAGACAGATATTGTTGGAAGCCCGCCGCCCTCATTCTTCTCCTCCTCATCGCAGCTATTGTATTTATTGGGACTCCGATGATTCATTCTGTGATTATCAATTGTGATGAGGATTGTCGAGACTGGTATTGAGCGGCAATAACAAACTGCTTTAATGGGTCAGTGAGTGAAATGATTGAAATAATATTTCTCAGTCTTCCAGGACACAACAATCTGTCTGAGAGAATGAAAGTTCCGGCGTCTAACGTGTCGAGGGCCTACTATTGTATTTACTCGATACTTCTAACGTCATGATCCATTCATTCCAAAGCCACTAAAATAGCTCTAATTAATTAAATATTTGTATTGATACACATGATACACACACACATAACCATTGCAAAGGTCGTTTCCGGCAAAGTTATTGAGAAGCCGATGTAGTGAGTGAAAACGTGGTTTAGGAACAGAAAACAATCGAAAAAAAGCTGTTGTCACGAGCACCACCAAATCGAGCCGACAACTTGTTACCAAACTACTGTGGAAGCGTGTGTGGCGAATAATGCGCAGATGAAGAACACGGCTTGTGGCCCTTATAGCTCAGTTGGTAGAGCGTGGGACTTTTAATCCCAAGGTCTTCACATCTAGTTCTTACTAGCTACAATAGTATCGCCATCATCATTCATGCCAGCAACAATTCGGAATCCTGAGGTCGAGGGTTGAAGCCCCTCAGGCGGAGCGAGAAAAGAGAGAGCTTTTGCCAATTTTTCTTTTACAGAAGGTTGCTATCAGCGTTGCCTCTATAATAATTCTTGAAAAAGGCAAAAACTGTGAATTATTTTAGAAAACGTTCCGGCAAAAGTTACTCCGCCTGAGGGGCTCGAACCCATAGACCTCCCCGCGCCTGAAAAGTCGTGGCAAATTACCAAAAACGGCGCAGGAATTGGACATCTTACGATTGACGAGTGACGAGATTAGCTGTTGATGCCACCACCACTAAAACAGTCTCACCGTCAGTTCTGCATAATGCTGCCAGCAAGGTAGTTTCAGGAGTTTTATAAATTGAATCGGATATGTTCCCGCGGCTTTTAGCCATATATTCAGCTTCTTTGTCAAAAAATAACCACATCCTATGTTTCAATGCACATTAATAACGCCTGATTCAGTTTTGCTTCGTTTCCAGTCTGCTGTGCATCGGCGCTTTGTTGTCGACACTGTTTTGGACATGCACTCAAATCATCTTTCACTATTGTTGAGGGCAATTACAACCAGATCATGAATCATTCCTCAGGAAACTCAGTCATTATCGACGAATCAAGCGAGTGGGCGCTTGGCTGCAGCCGACACGAATGCAGACTTTGAAGACGCACTGGGGATTCGAATCTTTTGTTGAGTAGAAAATTGCACAACTCGCTAGTAAGTCCATCAGCCCCTTCCTGACATGTTGGGTGTGGAGTGGGCAACCTATGTGCCGCGATAGCTCAGTTGGTAGAGCGTGGGACTTTTAATCCCAAGGTCTCGGGTTCGAGCCCCGCTCGCGGCGAACCTTTTGCCCAATTTTTTGCTTGATCATTTTTTTACCATTTTCGATTTTTGTCACGCGTTGGCAATTATTACACCCGTTGAGTGGAGCAGCATTTTACGCGAACAGCGGTCGGTGCTCCATTGAAAGACTCCGCATCTTTTCCTATCTCCCGTTGATTCACTTCGTCAACCCGGGACAGGCGCCGTCATCCTTCTTCTGATAAGGAATTGAAGGTGAAAGAGTCAGGCTCGAAAGAAAGAAGGAACTGGCGCTGAGAGGGAAGATTTTAAAAGTCCCGCGCTCTACCAACTGAGCTAAGGCGGACGTGGTGCTCCGCCTCCACATGAACCTCTTTTTCCGCGCTGAGAATGCTCTGTGACAAAGACTGTTTGTGGCGTTTGTGTCACGTATACTACAGATTTCATCTTGCTTGTGTGAGGAACTTGTGAGGCCTCTAAATCCTTTAAAAATACAGAGTTGATTGTTTTTATGATACTCATTTTTAACAAGGCCAACACAATAACACTTTTACGATACTAATTTTCTGCGACTTTTCAGGCACGAGCAGGCCTATATGTTCGAGCCTCTATGGGGGCGCTACCTTTTGCCACTCTTTTCTTTTGCCAGTTTCCTGTATTTTGCCCTTTCTTGTCGGTTATCCTCGGCAAGAGTCGGAACTGTAAACAAAATAAAATTGTAAAAGTCGCAAAACTTTGCCACAACTTTGCCGTTGTCAAATGTTCCTTGCTGTCATGAGCCAAATGAGGATCGATCGATCGTTTCGATTAGAGCAAGTGACCGACTGTTGGAGATCGTTAGACGCCTCCGCCTGGCGGAGGCGTCGGAAGCGGCGTAGACGAGGGCGCCTTCATCACTGAAACAAACATTTGCAGACGGCTCACCGTTTCACTTTTTGGATATCTTCAGCAGAAGTAGAAACAATTGTTAACGTAAGCAACACTTACTCATCATCTTTGCTTCGGCTTTGAGAATGTCGCCGGCCAGCACAGGCTTCAGGTAGCTGCAAGATTTCCTTGTTTCCCAATGTGGAAGCATCGAACCTGACAGAGATGTTGACGGACACCATGGGATGCTCCCGAATGTTGATGCCGACGGCCCTCGCCGTGATCACGTCCGTGAAGCCAGCCAGGAAGCCGTCATCCAACTTGCCCTGAAACTTGCTCAATGGAAAACGTTGACTACACTTGAGAGTTTTGTTTCCTTCTGGCAACGTCCAACCATGTTTCGCCGCGCACGCTCTTTAAAAAGAACTATGAAACTGTCATTCACAATCACTCGCACTAGTCAACAGCGTTTCCAATTCTCACCCAGGTTTCCTCACCTCAGCATTCACATTGCCCTTGTGCACGTCGATCTCGACGATGATGCGGGCTGGAGAGGCGAAGACTGGACGAGCCTGAAAGATTCTTCTCTCGTCTGAAATTGTTCTCACCCCAGCTCCGACGTTGTTGAAGTTGATGATCTGCTTGAGGCTTTCGAGCTCCTCTAGAAGTTCTTCGAAATGAGTGTTGAGGTCGCCATTCGTGTCAGCTGGTGCCAAGTGTCCGTTCGCTTGATTCGCCGACAACGAAACGAGTTTCCTGTGGAATCAACTTGGAGTTCTAGATGGCATTAGCAAGAATTACTGTGAAAAATGAAATGACTTGAGCGCACTGAAACCGAGAAGTTCAAAGAGAGTGTCGATAATAACAGACCGCAACAAACTGATAACGTCGTGACAGAGAATCAGACATTATTTGTTTGACTTGAAACAGGACAATTATGCAATGCGCTAGATGGAGAAACAACTGCAGCATTGTCGATCTCCACAGACAATGCGATAGAGAGAATAGCCATGCTGACAGCGAGAAAGGACAAGCACAGAATTTTCACAGTTCTCACTTCTATGCTTCCAGGATGGCCATCGTTTGCTTGCCCGTCACCGCGATTTCGTTCTGAAAACTGACTCTGACAGAAGCAACAAACCTTGGAATCGAGAATGATCGCCTCAGCAAAGGCAATTGTTCGCCCACTCTTGAGAACTCGTCCGCTCGTTTCCACTGTCACACATCCTGACATTGGCAAACATTTTGCCTCAGGTTGATTAAATGCGCATGAAACCGATAAGTGATCCAAGCAACTTACGAAATGCTTTTCTCCACTGAGTGTTGTGCAATCTCTCGTTGCTCTCACGGCTCGGCTCTTCAATCTGTTGAACACCTCGAACTGCTTGGCTAACAATGCCTCGTCTGTCTTCCGGCAAGGCCAACGGCATTGCGAAATACTGGAAATGCTTTGTGAGCTCAACGAGAACGACTGTTATTGGCATCCGAATCACGCTATCGTGAAACATTGAGACCGAAACTGTTGAAAGAGGGTACATTGCTAACATTCAATCACTGAGAAAGCCGCAACGTCGACATCACTACATGTCGAAAACAATTGGTTTGGAAGTAAAAACGGCGAAACTGTCAAATGCCGGACTTGAACCGGTCAGTTCAAACAAACGAGCAGTGCGGAATGTCTTTACCGAAGATGCAAGTATTCCAGGACTGTCAAGGACTGAAATCTGGATATGTTTCTGAGGGAAATAGAAGCGCCTTCGCCTGAAGTTTTCCCACGTCGAGGATGAACAGAGAAGCAAACCTTAGCAATGAGGACTCCATCTGATCGCCGTCTCAACTCTGCTTCAGTGAAGGCGAGACTTCTTCCGGTCCTGCACAGTTCAAACTTCGTCAAAGCCCACAAAAAAAGCTCACTTTAGAACCCGGGCGTCCACTTCAACAACATCCCCAAGCTTGACCGGGTTGAGGTAGCTGACGGAGAGCTTCGACCTCGACAACGAGTCCATTAGAGGAAGCCAAAATTGGACGGCCCTGCAAATTGACTTGTCCGTTTCATTCCAACTAGAAATCGAGTTTCGCGAATGTTTGCTCGCTAATTTCAGAATCCACAATGTTTTCTTACTTTCAGCAACAGACTCCCTGATTGTGAGCATTGCTGTTTCACCTCATGTTAAACATCTTTAAAATGACCACTGGCAGATTTTTCTTCTTTCGGTCCAAATGCTATTAACACTACGACCATTTTGAAACTGTCGATGAGCGTTGTGAGAGGGTGCGACTTTTTGACTGCAGTATCTCTTTCTCAATACTCACCTCGCCAGCGACACGATTGAAGTTGCTCTCCACGATCCGGACGTCCGCTATACCGACGCGACCGGATGGGGGTCCCGCTCTTTAAAAAGAACTATGAAACTGTCATTCACAATCACTCGCACTAGTCAACAGCGTTTCCAATTCTCACCCAG
>JAQIXL010002546.1:0-12702 GCA_034700245.1 Poikilolaimus oxycercus | reverse complement strand
AAATTTGACGATTTTGACGGTGCTATTGACGAATTTGACGTTTGACGATTTGACGAAACTGAAAAATTTGACGTGCCTAGCCCTGATTGCAAAGATGCTTCTGTTGAGAACGACTGTATATCGATGAAGAAGACTATGCTCGATGTGTTCCGGCTCCTTCCAACACTAAACGTCACTAACGATGCTGAAACAAGCAACGAGGGCGCGTTTATTAGGGTTCACACAGCTCACTGGCTGCTGTGTGAAATATCAGAAACAGCTGAAACCGAGAAGTTTCTGAAGCCATTCGCCAACGTCGTATTGCTGAATGCGTTGACGGTTTCAAGTTTGAGACTTTGTTAGGTTGACCTTACGGCGACATTTTGAACCAATAAAACCGATTTTGCAGCGCACAAGCGAGTTGAATCGCTGTTTCAGATTTGAACCTTTAGTTTCACTTAGAGATTGCAATGTTGTGTTCTTTCTCGACGTCTGAAATGAAATGTGCCCGAAGAAGTGCCGTGAGCAGATTTGGTTTCACAGTTTAAGCCGTTAATCAGCCGTTTCAGTCTTTTGCCATAATGCTCACCCGTTTACATTCCTCACTATATCCGTAATCCAGCGTTAAGCACAACGTCCACTCACATCCAGCAGCGACATTCTCGGGCAAGGTCTTCGCGTCGTCCGAACTCGGGTCTCCTTCACCCGCTGCAGTGTTCGCCTTCCCCAAAAGCGATACTCCGTCTCATGCTCCAAGGCCGTCAATCTCAACTGAAACATCACGTATTCATTTCTTCCCTTCAATCAAAAGAAGGAGAAAGAAGGAAGAAGCAGACCTGTCGATGTCCAGCGGACACCTTCGAAGAGGCGCATTGACGTTTGCGGAACTTGGACGCGAACTCGTTCGCCTTGCACCATTCAATCGTGTAATCCGTGAGGTTTGCCGTACTAGCGTGGCATGAGCCAAGCGGCGGGGAACAGTGAGAAGAGAGAGCCTGTGAACGGCTGAGTCATTCGAGCTTTCAGTGAGACTTGAAGAGAGACAGTGACGTCCGAGTCGAAGAGCGAGGCGAGATGTGACTCCGAGGCGGTCGAGGGAAGAGAGAGCTGACGAGGGAGCCGACGGACTGAAGAAACAGAGAAGAAGCAAGGACGCTGAGAAAAACCTGACTATAAAACCGCTCATTGAACTTTGTAATGATCTTCGAATAAACCGCTTCTACTGAGAAGAGTTTGTCGTTGAGAGGGCGAAGTGCGAGGACAAGGGAGAGCTTCCCCCCCCCCCTGGTCAAGTTCTTATAGCGCGCAACTGGTTGCCGTTGAGAACTCGGGGACGTTACCATCTGGATTGTTGCTTCTCGAAGTTCGAAATAATCCTTGTTGACTTATAGCACTCTCAGTTGTTTATAGCTTTGAAAAGAACTGATTGAAACCGCCGACCAACTGAGAACAACCACGGCGCCCTCGTCATCGTTAATCGGAAAATAAGTCGGAACGGCAGTTGAAGGTTTCGTTTTGTTTAGCTTTCACAGAGATGCAATGATTCAATAGGAAAACGCGGATCTTTTTCAGAAAGAACCTTCGTGTAGCCACGGAGCATTACTTCGAGAAGAATGTCGCTTTTACTCAATCACTTCGACCACGATCACGGCTTGCAAAGTCCATGACAGTCAGCCGACCGCGATCGTGACAGACACGCTTGACGTTTTGGAATCTTGACAATGAGCAATCCATTTGTTCCGACGAATGATCTCACGGGCGCGCAGATTTTCAGGCGCTAACGCTGGCGTTTCATGGAGTTCAAATAAGCATTTCACATTGCATTTTATCGATGACGTGTACGTCCTCTTCGTTTTCTTCGGTCGTCTTCAATATCTCGTTGTAATTTACGAAGCTGAGCAACGAACCTTTGGATAGACCGCTCGCCCATAGCATTGCGAAGTTGCAGCTAGAAACCAAATGAGCAGACCCTCAACGAGTTCCGGGGTAGAGGAAACATCCCCCGTTCAGCCGACTTGCGACAACAAACGAGAAAGGAGCCTGCGCTGGATTGTCCTGATGTCTCGTCGGAGGATGCCGTTTTCATTGCGAGTAGCTTGGAGTGGGGAACTGCTGATGTATTTAGCATTGAAATGGCTGTTTGTGTCCGCCTTCTTATGTTGAATTTGCGCCTTGATAATGTCGGTCACGAATGCAAAATGAAAAGCGAGTGAATGGGCCAGTCGAATGGTTCAGAATGAGAGAATGGTTCAGAAATGGTCCCTTTATCTGACGGTTTCAAGCCGCCGGAATTTGCGACATCAAATTGCGACTTCGCTATGTTGACAATTGACTTTTCAAACAAAGCATTAGCATAAACAAGCTGAATCATTGATTCTGCTCGGTAACTTTACATTACTCCAGGTCAAACGCATTGTCTTTCCACTTGATCGGAAGTTAAAATCTGTAAGTGAGTTGCAGGCTGAGTTTTGGTTTAACAAATGTAGATTTTGATCAGCCGTTTCATCGTCTTTACTTACACCTAGCACACTTTCTCCCACGTTATATCCCCCGAGGCTGAAACACAAAACTTGCGGTCACGTCCAGCAGCGACGTTCTCTGGCAGGGTCTTCGCGTCGTTCGAACTCGGGTCTCCTTCTCCCGCTCCAGTGTTCGCCTTCACCACAAAGCGATACTCCGTCTCATGCTCCAAGGCCGTCAATCTACCCTTACCCCTTGTCAAGAACGATTCCGACAAATAACAACGCCTAGCAGGAAACGTGAAGAAATTGAAAACAGAATATCTCGACTGTAATTGATGACGAGAAATGCTCTTCAAATTTTGACAAAGCTTGAAACATCAAGTTCCCGTCGAACTTCCTTGGTCTCACCGAGTTCAACCTGTCTCAACTATCGACCGCATCGATTAGCGGTTTCATTTTTCGCGTTTGTTTGAAAACCATCAACGGTCTCATTAATGACAAGTCGCCTGAACTCTGAGAGTTGCAACAAACTTTCTTCGAAAAAAACGTTCGTGAGTGCGCATCTTCACGGATCGTCGAAAGTGATTCCACAGCAGAATTCGTTTCGTTTCCTAGATTTCGGTCACAAAAGTGAAACTTCGACAAACATACATTTCAAGTCGAGAAGGCTGCTGCGTGGCATTTCGGCACAGTTTTTCATCATTTCTTCGATTGTTTGAAGGCAGAAGACCATCAAGACAATTGATGAGATCGATCGCAGTGCAAATGGACATTCTTCTCTAACCGCTGTGAAACCGTCAAATGATGTCAAGTGCATGCCGAGTGAAAATGCTTGTGAACAAACGGTAAGACTCTTTTCAAGGAAACTGTCGCAAAGAAAGATGAATGCTTCAATTACCAATATTCAGTTAAACTCGTGCCACAACAAAGGTTTGCGAGGGATGTGTTTTGATTTAAAAAGTCTAAACGGAACTACTGTGTACACCGCCAGTTGATCGACGGTTTCGTCCAGTGCGAATATTTCTTGCGGTAGTTTCATTCCCAATACGGGTTCGAGATTTGCAAAAAGTCTTTTCCAAGTTAGTTGCAATAATGTTTGAGTCGCCGTTTCAAGAATGTTTCATGTTGCCGGAAGTTGCTGTTTCACCCCAATCATAGGGAATTACGAACACCGGCAGGATCGCTAACGACAAAGAGTTTGAAGACGATGCGCGAGACCGATGAGAGGACCGTCTTCAATACCGCTCTGACAGGGAGGTTCCTTTACGGTGAGAACTGGACTGGGATTAGACAGAAGAGAAACAATTCCATGACGGTCATGAATTTATTACTCACGGCAGCTTGACTGCGATTCCAGGATTTCAGCGTCGAAAGAAGCATTCTGTCCCACAAAAGAAAATCGCTGAAAGTGTTCTTCGATGAGAAGAAACCCTTCACGAGTGACTACCATGACTGATTGTGAAGACGAGAGAAGGCGATGGGTGAGACGCTCTTCGGCCCCGGCTTTTGAACGTGAAAATAAATACGAATCAGGCAAATTTTCATCTCACAAGGGAAGGTCATCGCGTTAGGATGGCCTTTCGAAACGAAATTTTCAGTTATGCAACTAGCGGTTTCATTTCTCGGGTCTGTGTGAAAAACAATAAACGGCGTCACTAATAACTAGTCGTCTGAACTTTGTTAACTTTTCTTCGAAGGCAGCTTTGTGCATGTGCATCTTCACGGACATCTTCATAGTTTCAAACGCCTGTCGAGTGGGATCTTTTGTTAATAACGAAATGTTTCCACGCGTTTCAAAAAAGCTTCCGCAAAGAACTAACATTATGCCTATTGTCAATTCCCGTAGACGGCGTTTCTTCGCCAAAAGATGACTGTGTGCTTTTTCTCTTTACAAACATCAGTTGAAAAGTATTCTGCACAGGGACGTTATTGGAGTCAGTACCTAGCTCGATACTTGCATTCGATTTGAAACCGCAGAAGTCTTGCAGCGCGCCGCAGGTCTTTAGAAACTTCTTGCTTACAAAAGAGCGGAACAGCGCCTGTCTCTTTTTTTAGATCTCCACTCGACGGCGGTGGAAAATCAGGATGAGCCTTTAATTATTGACCTGATCTCCGACGAGGGGAAGCGAGACGAAGTCGTATCAAACGTTGAAGGAAACGCCGCCGCCCAAGTGATATCATCGCGGGCACACTTTGATGAAGCATTTCTTCTCAACTTGAAACCGTTAGGTGCATTGTGAATGTGTGCGTGGCTAAAACTCCTAATGCGAAGCAGGAAAAAACAGAAGATAAGCATCAACTACATGTTTTCATATCGACGTCGGCCGTCTTAGGTTGGGTACCGGCTGAGAGTAGGTAGGACGTTGTGAGAAAGCATGATGTTCCAAGAAAGTGAGGGAGCATGATGTCCACTAGCGTTCGAAGTGTGACCTCACATATTCGAATCAGCTGAAACCGAGAAACCGTGCGAGCCCTCTTTCATCAAAACTTTGTCAAGGAGACGAAGTCGGAAATACTTATCCGATGGATCTTCGATTATCAACAACGAAAAGCTCTTAGACTTAAATTCCTCCCGAAACATCGAGTTCCCAAGAGCTAACTTGTTCGGGTTTACAAAGTTCTTGCTTTCCGAATGTCGTTCAATGAAGTCGTTTCCCAATAGGGCACTCGGTGCTGTCATCGGACATGGGACAAAACTTTTCAGTGAAAAGAGAAACCGTCGAATTCATCTTCTTGCATTCATGAAAGCAAGTGCATCGCGTTTTCTCGAGACTCCCGTGCGATTTGCCATTTGATTGCGATGAATGTTGTTGCTTGACGGTTATCGATGCCCAATAATTTGACCAACATCTCTCTTTGAGCAGTTTTGTCTCCTATGGGACTGGGTTTTCAACATCGCGTTAGCGCTAATTAGCTGAAACGTAGAGAGCAACAAGTTGCACTGTAGCATTTGCTGCAGCGTAGCGGTTTCAAGCTTATTATGATTCACCAAATCAAGTTCTCGCACAATCGCACTTGGAGGAGAACGAGAAGGGAGCGGAATTTCATGCTGCGAAGAAGCTTCGTGGCGAAGCCCTGAAGCGTTGTCGACATTTCCATTTTCCTACGTAGTCGTCCTCTCCTTCATGAACACAGCATTTTGATACCACTCAAGCAAATTTTCATCACAGGCAGATGTCATTTGTGTCCATCGCGTCGCGGACAGGTTAGTCTCCTCCCTTCCTCTTCAAACTCTCTCTTTCAGAATGATGCTCGACAGCGACAGCGATAAGACGACACCGCCGCCGTCGCCGGCCGCTGCACCCCCGCCAACCGGCCGCAAGGTCTGCCAAGAAGGAAACAGAAGAAGGAGGAAGCAGTGGCTCCTGACGGGTCTGTGCAAGAAGGGCGTCTCCGACGTCAAGTTCGAGATCCGCGTCGTCCCCCGCTAGAGGAGATCCGCGAATAAATCTTCTTCTGTTGTACTTGTCGGCAAGGTGTGAGAGCCATTTGCTCGTTGCGAACACCGATTGAAGAAGGGATTTATTGGAGTGAATAACCAGCTCGACTTTTGTATTCGGTTTGAAACCGCAGACGTTTGGCAGGACTCCGCCCCACTTCGGACGTTCCATTTTAGAAATGATCAATTTGAATTTTGTCACATTGGAATTTCCATGTCAGAACTGGGACGATTCAGACGCCGGCACTTCAGACTGGGACGTTTCAGACGTTTTTCGCTTGAACTTCCTGCTGGACTAAACCATCCTCGGTCGGATTGAAAGCGGGATTTCTCAACAAAGCTGACTTTGCTGGGTTTTAAAGTCTTCCGGGCATCTTGCCACTTCATCAAACGTGTGAAAAGCAGCGTCTGTTTTGTCTCTTCAGACTCTTGCAACAAAAGGTTCTTGGGAAGATGCTATTGAGAAAAATTGTCTCAAGGAGTTGTTTTGAACGTTCTCAATAGCACCTCTCAAGGGCATTTTGTTGCTTTTTGGGCCGGTCTGTTGAGATTGAACACGGTGCTTCTCATATGTCTGTTGAAGCGGCACTGAGTCCAGAAGACTTCGAACGAAGTCAATTTTGTGAAGAAATCCCGCTTTCAATCCGACCGCAGATGGTTTTGGTTCAAACGGGTGTTCAAGTGAAAAACGTCCGAAACATCCCAGTATGAAGTGGCGGCGTTTGAAGTGATTTGTTTGAAGTGGAAATTCCAATGCGATAACATTCAAAGTGATCATTTCTAAAATGGAACGTCCTAAGTGGGGCGGAGTCGTTTGACAGAGCACTTTGGTAACTCGTGCCTTCCTTGTCTTTTTGCTGGTGAAATCAACGTTGATGAGATTTGTGTCGACGCTTTTCAAGGAAGCCTTTGCAATGAATTCCAAATCCCCAACGCATGAAACGCATTTGAAACACTCCCACGACCACAACTGACAGTAATCCGAAGGAAACAAATGGCTTTTCAAGGCGCACGTTGAAATGATTGTCAGAGAACGCTATATTGTAGAACTGTGTCAGAAGACTTTCAATTAGCCGGGAACCACAGCTATTTAGCAAACAACTTGCTGCAAATTCCGCAATCGAATGGACTCTTCATTGTGGCTGAATTTGTTTCGTGCTTGTAAAGACAATTTGAAACATCAAGACCACAGTCGCTGAGTGTGTTTCCAAGAATGACGAAGAGGAAGTCTATCAGGCGGGGCGTGTGTTTCCAAGAATGTGGAAAGTAAATCAAGACGGCATTTGAAGGTTTCGTTGCTTTCTGGTTTGGTGGAACCTAGCATCGTTCATGTTGGAAGCACATATTGTACACATAAATACGAATGCACTCATTTAACACCACGAAAAGGCACGTTGTAGGAAGACCTTCGAGAGCCACAATGGCAAAATGATTTTCCAAAACGCGTCTGTTTTCTCGAAGAGGACACAGACATGATCGTTGAATGTGTTTTTTTTCGAGTTTCACCTCGGAGAGAAGCCGTGAAGAGAAACACTTCGATGACAATCAGCCGACCGCCAGAACAATTGACGTTTATGAATCTTGATGATGAGAAATTTCTTCGGAGAACGCCTCGCCCCTATTGTCAGAAAACCCCGTCGGAAGCCTTCCGATCAACTTGAAACTGCAGCTCACAAAGGTTCAAAAACTTCTAGAAACCGCATTTCACATCATGGTGAGATAATGGTTGGAAATTCTGATGAAGTGGGCATGGAGCCAGTAGTCAAAACAATATTTCGCTAATATAAATGTTTTGAAACATCAAGACACATGCAGGATGCGTTCCTACTGTTGTGTAGGACGGTTAGCCTTTATGTAGTACATAGCTCCTATGTCCACCTCGCTATTGTACTACCTTTACCGTGACCTCTGCCTCGCGCCTCTTGCCGTGGCACGTCAGACTTCGGTTTCCTTCCGCCTCGAGCGGTCGCCTTCTTTCCCCACTTCCTCGTTGCTTATCTTCTTTTGCTATCTTGTTCAAGTAATAAACTTCTAACAAGTATGCGTCGTTGTGTTGGGGACACAACACCTACGAATGATGACGATCGAAAGGCAGGCGCTACTGGCATATCACCGTTTCATCGAGTTCCAATAAGCAATTCACATTGCATTTTGTCAGTGCAGTGTTCATCTCTGTTATTTTTATCTGGGTGATTTCGGCTGTATCATGGTGTTTGTAGAGAAGAGAGGATTCTCTCGTGTGTGACACGAAGAGCGGTCGGCCTCAGCCGCCGCTCTCTCGTGAGGAATGTGTCGCCTGACATGATGTCCAAAAAGTAAGGTGGAAGTTCTTCCATAAAGGCTCTTCCCCACAAAACATCTAGCTTTTCAAAAGACAAGTGCGCGCCCTGTATGGGCGACAATCGGAATGGCATCGAATGATTCTCGACTGCGGCAACATTCAGACGAAACTGTTGAACGGCTGCTACTCAACTTGTCTCTTGTCGATATGCAATGCCTGCATACACTCTCACTTTTTTTCCTTCTCACTCGCCATGTCGTTGCCCTCTACTCCTTTTCGTTTAGCTCGACAGTTAGACCGTAGTAGACGTCTTGTGAAGTACGCAGGATATGTAATGAATTCCGCATGCGCTTGCACGGCTGCTAACGTCATGTCCCTGAAGCGACAAAAACGGCATGCTACGTTGCTGTTGATTATTGCTGTTGATCATTCGAAGTTAGAAGTGTCAACGGAAAACGGCGGTTTCAGCACTTTTGTAAAGCGTGTCGTTGACGCCGATGACGCGATTTTTCATGAGAACGGCTTCTCTCCACGAAGTATGTCAACATTAGTTTGAGCCCCGCGTTCGGTGATGAAATCACCGAACGCGCTAGCGCTTCGGTGATTTCATCACTTACAGAAAAAAAACTCCCTGCTCGTCTCCTCGATGGAAAGTCTGACTGCAAAGACGCTTCTGATGGGACGATGGAGAAGGACAAAGCCGAT
Organism: Poikilolaimus oxycercus; assembly: GCA_034700245.1. NCBI lineage: Eukaryota > Metazoa > Nematoda > Chromadorea > Rhabditida > Rhabditidae > Poikilolaimus > Poikilolaimus oxycercus. The sequence continues at coordinate 3,836 of JAQIXL010002546.1, read as the reverse complement.
GCGGTCCTGGCAAAGGCAAGCTAGCCTTGAGATGTGCATGACGTTGAAACAAGCGACCGTGTCCATTGGCTTCGAAAGTGCAACCTGGCATATTCGAATGAGCTGAAACGGAGAACTGAACGAGCCTCTTTCAGCATAGCTTTGTCAAACAAAACAGAAATTTCACGAGTTTGAAAAGCTGAACGGAACTGCTGAACACTCATTAACAAGAAAAGCCGTTGAGTGTCGGAAGTTAAACTCTGCTCAAAACATCGAGTTCCCAGGAGCCTACTCGTTCTTGTTCACAAAGTTCTCGCTTTCCGAAGCTTTTTCGAAGAAATCATTTATCATCTCTCTACATGGTACTGTCACCGCGTATGCGACGGAGTTTTCAGCACAAAGAGAAACCGCCGTCTCAGAGAGTTGTCATTTGTGCCCATCGCGTCGCTCTTCAGCGGACAGGTTAGCCTCCTCTCTTCCTTTTCAAGCTCTCTCTTTCAGGAAGATGATCGACAGCGAGAGCGATGAGACGACGCCGCCGCCGTCGCTGGCCGCTGCATCCCCGCCAACCGGCCACAAGGACTGCCACGAAAGAGGCAGAAGAAGAAGGAGAGTGCAGTGGCTCCTGAAGGGTGGTTCCTGAAGGGTTTTCAAAGAAACCTTGTTACAATATTGTAGCAATAAATTCCACTTTTCAATGCGCTACGTCGAAACGATTGTCAGCTGACGTCAGAGAACACCGTCGGAAGACTTCTAATTGACCAGGAACTGCAACTCGCATAGCGAACGACGCTGCAAATTTTGGCATCGGTTGGATCAACATCGAAGTCTAGCTGATTTGGTTTTGTGCTTGTGTATTGTAATAGAAACAATTTGAAACATCAAGACCACGCCCCCATGAATATTTCCAAGAATGACGAAGATGAAGTCTATCACGGCGAGTCTCATCAAAAGAAAGACGGCACCAGTCGCTGGGTGAAAGAAGCGAGCGTTCAGCTCTTCAGCTAACTTCAAAATGGCTTCTAAGGTCAGCAATCGCCGATTTTGCATAAAGCGAAAAAGGACTCGAGTTGGCGACCGATATTGCTCACGGCAACAGCAGCTGCAGCCCAAACCTGACTGATCGACGGTTTCGTCCAGTGAGTTTAATGTCTGCCTTGCTCTTGCCACAATTTTTGCTCTTGCGGATTCTTGCAATTCAAGCTCTTGGTTTGTCAGCTTCAGCGATTGTTGGAGTCACCGTTTCAAGCTATTCACTTATTTACATTCTTCGCTGCTGGAAGCTATTGGCACATCACAGTTGCATTGAGTTGAAATAAGCAATTGGAATTGCCTCTCGCTAATTGTTGCGTTCATGTCGTTTTATTTGTTGACTAGGAAAGTTTTATTGTGAAGCGGAAGCCGAGCATGGAAGCCGTGTCCCATTGCAGTGCGAGATTCCAGCTAGAAGCCCGAGAAGCAGACAGACTCTCAATAAGTGGGATGGCAGAGAAAGCGCCATGTTCTTGCGACTTGACGCTCTGTATGCAACGAATAGAAAAAGATGTGCTCTTGATCGTGCTGAGGTCTTTTCACTGTCAGTAATCTTACCGTTCACCAACATCCGTCTCGAAATGCGCTTGTCATTCAGACAGGCGCCAAATGAGCACATCGAGTTCGCTCCACTTTGCAACTGCTAAAGAGTAGCTGTCCAAGCCGCTTCCGGCAGTTCACGGTTGCTTGAGGTTCACTTTCGCGATGAGCTTTAGAAGCCATCACCATGGAAATCGTATAACGCTGGCGAAGTGCAATAAATTGCAAGTGAAGTCAGAATCGAAAGTAAATGACGACGGCATTTGACGGTTTCGTTGTTTTCTAATTTCATAGAGCCACAAAAGTGGCCATCGTTCATGTTGAAAGTTTTGTGAAAATGCACTCATTTGGCTGGGAGAATGAGAAGTTGCACGCTTCAAATAGGCCCCTCGAGTAGTCACAAAGCAGCAGTTCGGGAAGAAAGTCGCTGTTACTAGGAGAGTCGTCGCCTTATTCGGTTGCCTTTGATCCTCAGCACGCACTTCCTCTCTCTCTCTCTCCTTCATCGTTTCTTGAATAATCTCTGAATGACTGACTTGAACAACGGCTAAGAAGTTTCTATTGCCAGTTCATGTCGTCGCTGCCGCGGTCGCAAAGTGAGCGCTGTAGATCCATAAAAACAGCGACAAGTCCACTTATCCTTCTTAGGCGATGTCCTTTTGCTTGCAGAGAGCATTCGAGATCTTGAATCGAACGATCAGGTTGAAAGGTGAGCCTCTTCTAAATCACGAGATGGCGGAGATAACATTGGATTGGCGCGTTCATACGATTCTTGAAAAGTTCGAGAAACCGCAATGTAATAGACACGATACATGGTGCAATTTGCAATCTTTTGCACACTTTATCACTCTTCACGAGGGCTGATTTTCTGCACAATTCTGGGGACTTGTGGTATTGGCACGCTCAAAAGTTTGCGATCTTCAGCGACATCTGAAACTTTCACATTTACGCAACACAAAAGTTGCACAAAAAACGCGACAGCAACGTGATTGACGGTTGCGTCGAATGAATTTATTACTCATGTTGGCTGGGATTCGAAGATTTCAGCGTCGAAAGCAACGTTCTGTCCCACAAACACAAGAGCAAACAGAAGTGTTCTTCAATGGGATGAAACCCTTCACGAGTGACTACAAGTAACTGAGGGCACAAGAAGGGGACGGATGAAGCACACTTTGGCAGCGTTTTTTGGACGTAATATAAATCTCGCATGAGCACCAATTGAAACGGTCTTCAAACGCACACGACGGAGGCAGTACAAACCTTCGATGGATGAGATCTCTAACAGTCCCGCGTTAGAGGGGAGACTCGTCCGTCCCAAGCAATTTCGAAGGTCTTGAGACGTTCAAATGCCAAAACAAGCTGGAGACGGAATCTCATGCTCAATTCTCTCCAGAAAATCAAGGCCCAACGCTCCACTCGACAATTGAAAACTTTCCGCAAGTGGTGCACGTATGGAACATTTGAAACTGTTGAGTGCCGACAGTTTTGGAAAACTGAAACGCTTACTCAAGCCCACCAATGCTCAATAGCGGCGAGCAGGCATGACTGAAGAAGACCCGTCAATAGGTGGAAGAAATAGCAGCCTCATCCACTCATACAGACAAGTGTGCACTGTGTGGGTGATCATTGGAATAGCATCAGAATCTCGACTTGCAGCAAGATTCAAACAGGTTGAAACCGGCGAATCAGTGGCTGTCCCACTGCTGCTTCTCCAACGAATCGAAACTATTGGCTCTTCGTGATACCAGAGGATCTTATCCATCCAATGTGCGCCGCCGAAGCGACGCTTTCCAAATTTTATGCTCGGCACAAGGCAAAGCCTAGACCGGCAACTCATTGTTACCTCAAATAACGGAGGAACTTTGTCCGAATCAAAATGGTCGCATCGGAAGCGCACCTTACAGAGTGCCGATAGTCGCGCCGGGTTTACAGCGTGTCGCAAGTACAAGCTACTGTAATCGCGAAACTTCTTTGAACTTTGATGCGCAGGTTTCTTCCGACCATTGAGTATCATGCACGCGCTTCTCCGCCCGCTACGCAGCCAAAAAAACGGTCGGTCTTTCCCCCGAAACGTTGTGGTGTGGCGCGCTATCTGCTTTCTTGTTATTTTCGTGCTTTGTTTGGCCTAATTCGATGTGGCCGTTCGAATCGTCGCGTTTCTCCGCGGTATCTTCGTGTTGTTTTGTCGTCCGTCGATAGTTTTTGCTACAATTGTTGCATTTTCAGGAGATATGGCCGACGAGGCTGCTCTTGTGGAGCTGAAGAAGAAGCGCGTCTTCAAAAAG
>JAQIXL010002545.1:0-12704 GCA_034700245.1 Poikilolaimus oxycercus | reverse complement strand
GAAAAAACGGTCTTCCGGAAAGGATACAAAAACACGTACACTGAAGAGATTTTTCGCATCAAGAAGCTTCTATTCAAAGACCCGCCAGCGTATATAATCGAAGACCTGGCGGGAGAGGAGTTAGATTCCGTCGTGTACGAATCGGAACTGGTCGCTTACAATAAGCCAGATGATTATTTTCTCGTTGATCACATTGTCCGTTCACGCCGGCGCGGCAACAAAATGGAATATTTAATACGTTTTAAAAATTACGGCCCTAAATTCGATCTATGGGTTTCAGCAAAAGATTTGAAAGATGTCGGCACGCCCGTCCCCGCTTCAAGACCAGGAAGAAGGAAACCGTGAGGCTCTCTCTTCTCTGCTTCAGTAGTGGTGCGGCGACTCTATGGCCCAAATGGTGGGCGGGGCTTCGTCCGCCGAGAAGGCGGGATTTGCTCCGCCGAGAGAGTTTTCAGATGCAGCCGGGACGACGGCGACCTATCGGTGGTGTCTAAGCCTAAGCCTAAGCTGAAGAGGGGTCTGGGGGGAAGACGACCTTGACGAGTGGCTCGGGGTGGGATATGGATATGGGAAATCTCATGAACATGGATTTGGCTGAAAATTGGTATATGGGCTGGAGTGCATGGGCGCCGATGATTGGTCGAGGTCTCGAGAGTGTTCGAGAGTGAAAATTTCAAAGTGGTCGGATCGGGATGGGTGAGGGTTTGTTTGAAAGCCCTTGATGAGGGGATTAAGGATATGCGGAGGGGGATGGGTCCCGAGTGGATTTGGCTGAGATATGAGGCTCGAGAGTGAGGAGGGTAAAAGTGATCGGTGCACGGCGAGAATGGGTTCATTGGAATGGGCTCGTCGTGCTGAATGTGAAAATGTATTTGTCTGCATATAGATGTTAAGGATAAGCGAGATCCGGATTTCGTGATTTCCGTGATGATGTCGAAATCGGCGTCGGCGGCGAGGATGAAAGGAGGACGCGCGCCCACGTGACGCGCGCGCCTTTTCTCCTTTTCTCTCTCGGCCGTTGGCCTCGTTTCCTCCTCCTCCTCCTCTCCTCGTTTGAACCTGCAAAGGCTTAGGCTTTAGGCTTAGCCCACGAGAAGGAAAGAAGCATGCACGAGAAGGAAGAAGAAGAAGCATGCACGCACGAGAAAAAAGGAAGAAGCGAAACATGCACGGAGAGAAATTTGAAAACCACTTGCAGAGAATGACCTTGTTTACGCGAGCGAGGGGGCGAACGAGAGAGAACCTGTCAATCAATTTGATTGACAGGTGGCGCGCCCCGCGGCAGCGGCGGCGGCGGTCAGCGGCGCTCGACGGTCAAGTTTGAAAGTTTCTGACCAAGTGAGAAAAGAGAGGAAAGGGAGAAGACCCCCGCTTCGTCTCCCCTTTCCCATCAACTTGAACATTGCTGAAATAAAAGCTTTGACACAAGTGAAAAGCAGAGAGACACACGCACTGATGTTAACCCAAGCAAGAGACGTTTCAACTTTGAGAGAGAGAGAGAGAGAAACATTCAAAGACTTTGAAGAAACCTCAACAAAGTGTGCATACTCTTTGTCTTCCTGGAACAGATGGCTGTGAGGTGGTAGACACCCCCAACGACGTCGATCGCATCTAACCTTGGAACGGCCCTCCGAACAACGTCGCTCCTCAACTTGTTCTTTTTCCCCACCGTTCATCGATTCGTGCGCGCACGCGTGTGTTTGAAGCCGTTGAGTTGACTCAAACTTTTCAGATGTTCCCATAAGATGGAACATGGCCAGCCATGACATAGGCTCATGGCGGCATCTTTCTCTACGAGGAAGAAGCAAGGCTTCTTATTTGGTGTTATTAGTTTTTTGCGGCGTGAAGAAAAACAACCAAGTCTAAATAAAACCGTAAGTCATCCTTTTTGCGGTCATAAGAGTTTGCAGAGACAATATTTTGTTCAAGAAAGAGCCTTTGGCGCGCCCTTCAATAGCGACGGTAAGCTGCGAGTTCTTTCTTTAAAGTCTGCAGATTTTGCCTTTTGCAATTAGATGGCACTGCACGGATTGAGCGCATGGTCGCTCCAAGGTGATCGCTTCAAGGAAAATAAAGTTTATACTTTCAATTGGATATGCAAGTGTAAGTTCTTTCCCCTCATGCAGCCATTTTTTTGCAGCCTGGTTTCACGATGTGCAAGGAGATATGCCCGGACGCCATTTGCATCTTCAAGACTTTATGGAAGAAACGAGCAATGATAACGGAATTGAAGGAAGTGGGGGGGATCCCTGTATGAAATAAACTTTTTCAATAAAACACAATTGTTGTGGGGCAACACCATATGGGCGCCAGCAACACTTGGAGTTGGGCTTAACACTCAAAACTTGGACACTCCCCTGAACACCCAGCCTGGACTCTCGCTTAACATTCAAACTTGGACTCTCGCTTAACATTCAAACTTGGACTCTCGCTTAACATTCAAACTTGGACTCTCGCTTAACATACAAACTTGGACTCTCGCTTTTGTGTTGAATTTGCCAGAGTAAACAGTGAAGCAGAATCGTGTGCTGTGTAAAGGGGGTGCAGACAAGCTTACACTAAGGTTACTGATCACGAGACAGCTTCAGCTTCAAAAATCAAAGAAGCATGTTAGCTTGATAGAAGGAAAAAAGCACTCTATGGTGGGGGGGCGGCTTTGACTCCAGAGTCTTCCCCTCCCACCCACTCTTTCCTCTCATGCGATAAAGTTTCATCATCTGCGTCTACTATCGATTACCCGCAAACCAAGATAAAGCGGCGCTTTGAACCGGTGCCGTCTCCTTTCACTCTTTAGTACGACTTTATCGAATGATGGCAACCAGACACTCTGCGTTATTGTGAGAGGTTGCTTCATTTTTTTGAGAAGTTCTTCTCTCAACCTGAAGAGGGAGAAATGGGGTGGGAAATTGCTTTTCATTATTAACGTTAACCTAAAGTATCAAAAAACATTTTCGAAAGCAAAAGATAGTCAATAAGAAGTCTTGTGTTCATTGTCCGTCTCTGCCATTGTCAACTCTTTCTAAAGCGACCAGTCATTGTCCAAATTGAATCATACCAGGTTGCGTAGTTTTTTGCCTGAAAGGCCGCTTTGTTTGCTTCAATTTTTAGTGAGTCTGGAAAACTCTTGAAGAACCGCGTCAACAGACACCAAGTCCATGCCCTAAGACCACTTCTTCACATTAGCCAGTACCGCAGCGAGGGGTGATCTTATAAAGTTGTCGATCACATTGATGTATAAACTTGCGTTTCTCTCAGCATCTAGCAAGTCCTCGTGGCAGAGGACGTTTTGCCATAAAACATGGTCAGCTATTTCTTTGGCTGGTTGCTCGCAGCAGACGGCACGGTTAGCCTTTACACGCACTGTCGGTGCATGAAGACCCTCAAAGCGTAGTGGATTGCCCGATGCACGTCTAGCCGCGTTTATTGGTAACTTGAACAGACTCACGTTGACGTATCTCCACAGCACCAGCACTTATAGGTTCTTCCGCGTTTCCCAACATATTTCAGTGTGAAATGATAGAAGGAATCGCCGAGAAGCTGAATGGCCGCTGGACGCACACCCATACGTGAGGGAACTTCAAAGACATGGCGCCAGATTTCCTAACATTATTACTTACAGCTCTAGGCTTACCGTCTGCTCATCAGTGTGATTTGCGGGTGAAGACGTTGGCGATGGGCTATGGCTAGATGCGATGGGCGATAACGATGCTGGAGAAGACACACGTGATGGCCATGCCGATGAGGAGGTTGAGCGTGTAGGTGAAGATGAGCGTGATGACCAGGCAGAAGACGAAGACGATGAGGAGGGGGACGACCCAGGCGATGTTGTTGTTGAAGACGGTGAGGGTGAGGTCTGTCGTTGCTTGACTTTTAGCGGCATTAGTCCAGGAAATGAGCGAGGAAGAAAAAACGTTACATCATAACACTTCAAGGCCACCCTTTAGGATCGGGGGCGTGATTTGGCAAATGAGTGCGGATTTTTTTGTCATTAATGATCTGTTGTTTGGTCAAGATTGAGTTTCACGAGAGCACGCTCTTGATGACAACTCTTGTTGGCGCCGCGCCATCATGCACGTGTTTTTGACCTCGTTCCCGCGCGTTTTTTTTCGTGGCGTCTCCTTCCACTTGGCGTCCTCTCAAGAAAAATCAATGACCGTACCGCTCACCCGCATGAACACCGCAAAGTCAGGGAAAGAAAAAAAAGAAGGCCAGACCCCATCCTCTTGCAAACGTTAAACATTTTATTACAACAAGCTTTAACTGACATGATAGCCGGGGCCATGAGATTCTCAAGAAGTAGTTTGATCCTCGCTGCCTTCTACTGCAGGGGCGCCTTTCTTCGAGGGCATGTATTGCTTCTTCTTCCTCTCAATGATCAGAGCAAACTCCTTCAGAACCGCGTCAATGGACTTTGCATCCATACTCTAAAATGTTTCAGAGCTTAAGAGGGAGAAGAAACCTCTGCAAGTGTCGAGTTGAGAAAATCTTGAGCTGTCTTTTCATAAAGCCTTTCACTCTTATCAACCATCCACTCTTCATGCACCAAAGCATTCTGCCAGAGGACAAGACCGGCCAGCTCCTTGACGGGTTGCTCGCAGCATACGGTGCGAGTTGCTTTAGCGAGGACGGACGGTACGTGAAGGTTCTCAAACTCGGGGCGGATTGCCCGAGGCGCGCCTATCCATGATGGCAGGTTTCTCTAAGAGGGAAACTCACATTGATGCATCACGGCAGTATCGGCATTTATAGATTTGAACTCTTTTTCCATTGTATTTCAGTGTAAAGTAATAGAAGGAGTCGCCAAGAAGTTGAATGGCTGCGGGTCGCACTCCTCTGCGTGAAGGAACTTGAAAAACATGCCGCCATATTTCCTAATCCTCAATGTTGAACCAATAAAAGAGACTTGCCTTTGAACCATGTTGTCTTTGCAGTGGGGAGCTTCGTTGAGATGAGGGCGCGGGCACGGGCGCAGGCATGGGCGAGGACGAGGGTGAGGGTGACACCTCGCGTTTTCTTTTCATTTGACAGCACTAGGTGGGCAGAACCAGAAGCGGGGGCAGAAGGGGGAAAATGTTCGCGCACCTTTGACATAAAGTCACTGAAGATAAAATGGCTAGTCAAGGAGGAGGCGCCAACAAGTTGTCTTTGGTTCAGCTAGTATGTCAGATGCTTGAGAGCCTGTGGCTGCACAAGGTCTGCGGCCTCTTTGCTCCATGTTCGTGGTAATCTCACAAAGACAGCACAGAGACGCTTTTACTGGGCAGCCTACTCTCAGTCTAGAGTTCCGGGTCGTGCTATGACTTTGCTCATACCTAGCTATCATTTTGATGATTAGGAAAGGGGGCGCCTGTTTTCATATTTGTAAGTATTCTAGAGCCAAGGTCCCCCAAAGATATAGGAACCAATTGTCATGGCTGACTGTCGCAAGGGGATCATCTTCACGTAGTGATGTGTCAACACTTTGTCCTTTGCTGTTCGTCTTGAAGAATGAAGGTCATTCGCCTCTCGCCAGCCAAACCTGTCTCTTTCTTTCACCCCCCTCATTTCGCTCTAAAGCGTGTCATCTGTTCCTTTCTTTACATGAATGCCTTTTTTCAGCGCTGTTTCGAGACCGCGAAGACTTGAGGTGAAGATGGGTGAGCTCCTTGTGCTGGGCAGCGACGATGAAGAAGAGGAAGAGGCTCTGAAAGGTAACTTCACCCCTTTGCCTTTACACGACGCTTGGTCTAGATCTCCTTGAAGGAGGGCAGCGAACGGTCATCGGTGGCCTAGTCTCGAACCACGTGCGACACGACAAGAAGAAGAACGCCGTGGTCTCGATTAGCAGAAAAATCTATCGTGAGGCATGATTTGAATTTAGAAAAAAACATAAAAGCATTATCAGATGTGAAACGTAAAGATTTTCTTCATGGTTACGGAAAAAACACCAGCGCTCCCCTTCGGCTATCACTGATTGACTTCTTATTGTTCTTCATCGAAGTGTTCTATTGTGCTGAAAAAAAATGCTGTTGTCGCTGAATGAAAGTGAAACGAAGGAGGTCTATGTGCACAGGGGACATTGGCAACACAAAAAAAGTGAGCGCGAGGTCTACGCCTTCTCCTTGACGCCATCAACTTATCCGCCTCCCTCCTCAAAATATTCCACAATTGAGGTCAGAAGGCTTAGGGGGCAAATCCAAGCCCCCCCCCTTCGACTACTGCAAGGGGGATAGTCTTCGTGTAGTGATGCATCAACACTTGTCCCTCGTTGTTCGTCTTGAAGAATGAAGGTCACTCGCCGTGCGCCTCTCTTCAAACCTGTCTTCTGCCTTTCTCCCTTACCTGCGCTCTAAACGTGTCATTCTTTTTTTCAGATTAGCCTCTATATCCGAGGAAAGTCTAGTCGTGCCATAGACCCGCGACTACATTTTTTGGAGTACGCCGATAAAGGAGATGTTTCAACTTGTAAAGAGTTTCGTTTTCTGTGGTGAGTCTGAGAAAATCAAATGATATGTTTTTTAGCCAATCAAAAACATTGCAATCCGTGCAGACTAAAAGGCCATGTCATTTTAACCTTCATGATGGTAAGGCTTTTTTTCATTTTATAATATTTTTTCGGTAGGCCGTCTTCGACGAGTGGCTTGAGCTCACAGACAGAGATGTTAGTACATCTAGCAGCCAAGCCGAAGTACTTTTACTGCCAATGGAGGAGTTAATCAATAAGAAGAAAAAGAGAGAGATGTCCGCTGCAGCGCAAAACTTTATGCTGTGGCAAAAGTGAGTTGACAGTCTTTGAAGAAACTTCTTTCTGTTTTTTTTAGTTGGACCTTTGGATGGGGCGCCGCAGCAGATGGTCATCTCAACGAGTGGGAGGAGATCTGGAAAGATGAAATGCTTTCTTTTTCTCTCAATAAAAAAAACTTTCTTTGTTGTTTTAGTTTTTTCTTGCTGACAAATGAAAGAAGAAAGGAATCTTTCTTGTCAATCTTCTGCTGAAAACAATAAGCCCCTCCACCTAAAGGCTCTTGGTGCCAAAGTGAGATATTTGAATGAGAGGAGCCTGACTCAAAGAGGGGGTGATATCTAGTTTGGTTAGGGGGCTTGTCGTGGAATCAAGATTGTACGCCTGCCGGATATAAGGAGGGAGGTGAGGCTTACTCCTAAGGATGGAGGCGCCGTCCTGGTCTCTTCAGTGTCGGATGGACGGCTGTTTTCACGGCATCGACGACGGCTCGTCCTAGTATTCCTTCTGGTACATGCGGCGAGGGGGCCGCGGCTTCTTCACCGGCGGGGGGGTGGCGGTAGCAGTAGCTCTTTGTCGGCGGGGTAGTGAGGGCCGCGGTGGTGGATAGCATTGCAGAGCATGTTCGGTCATAGTGGACAAAAAATGAATTGAAGACCTCTGTTTTATAGGTACCGCCACTCAATGTTGTCATGCCAACTCTAGTTCTCTCTTGCCTCACCGCAACTGGTCGTCTTGGCTAGAGTTGACATGCTTGAATGGCTGCATAAACATTATTTTCTTGGTCTGCTCAAATACCTTGAGACTGCTGAGGATGCATGGTTTCTTGTTCAAATGACTATGTCTAGGATGTGACAAGATTAGAAGGAGTTTACAGACGGCTGGGAGGGAGACTTTTCTTTGAGGAAACAAGATGGTGGGCGCCAACAATGTTCTTTTTTGATAGACGCTTCCTCAACGAGCCTCCCCCCTTTGAAAATAACTAGCAGCGGTAGTGTTTTCGCGCCCCTTCTCAAGCTTAGGTTCGCCGCAGCCAGCACTCCTTTTGCCTCTCCCAAAGTAGCAAAGTCTGTCAGGAGGGGGCGTGTAAAAGTTGGCTTGTTTAGATGGAGACGATGATCATGGGGGGCTTTCGCCTTTTCATCCACGTCGGCCGTGTTATCCAGGCCTCACCGCCGCCACTGCCCTCAGCATCCGTCGGAGAGGAGCCGTCGACGGTCATCGCCCCCTCGCCACCCCGCGGAGGGGGGAAGCCGATATGGTCGCCCTCAACACCACGGAAGAGGGAGCGCCACGCTGGAAGAGCCGCCGCCGTCAACACTACAAAGCCCCTGTCCACCCAGCCCCCCTGGACAAGTCTGGTCAGTACGTCCGCTCCTATGAGACTAAACCTAGTCTCCATGACCCATCCAGTCAAAGGCTCTGGCCCCTGAGAATAAAAACTTGAGACGTGATGATCGTGCCATCCCATACGGGACCCAGGCACTCGCGCCCCTCCAGTCTCCAGCTTAATGGTACACGATCTCCGCGGCTGTTATGTCTGAACGTTTATGGATTGGGCCTCTGATGGATCTGTGAGGAAGAGAAGGGGAGAAGATTTTTGTGTTCAGAAGAGGGTGAGGGATGGCCTCAGGCTCAGCACAAATGCCTTTTAGCGGCTTGTAGAAGAGTCTCAGCACAAATGCCTCGCGCCTTTTGTCTCAATCAATAACAAGCGGGTCCTCCAAAGGGGTTGGGGGCGCGCGCCTCTGTGTGCGACGTCACATGCACGTCAAGGTCATTTCCGCAGGAGGGCAAAGTGTTCCGAGAACGGAGAGGCGACAAAATCAATGTGTCAATGACGAAAACTCTCGGCGTCCCTTTCTTCCCGCCAAATCCATAAAAAACAAAGTCACCCCCCTCTCCTCACTTTGAACATGCCTCCTTCTGGTTATGGTAAGATTGACCCTCTGGGAGATGTGTCGTGATACATACCAGAAGTCTCTCTTACCACAAGTTGAAGACTGTGCGCCGGGACTTGTGGATTTTCCTCTGATGCCCCCCAGGCCCTGCTCTCACTCTCCAACTCTGGTACGAGCGCTGCTGCTTGTGGCTGGCGGAGGCGTTTCTTTTGGATGCCCCTCTCCCCTCTTTTGTTGCCCTAACTCCCCTCTGCCTCTCATCGTTAAGCCATGCTTTTTCTGGCCGAGCCAGTGTGAGAAGTGTTGTGATCTGAATGCACTACTCATCCCCCCACTGCCAGGACGAGCGTAGACTTTATCAAGGAGGCGGCACTGTCTTCGAAGTGCACATCCAACTGCTTTAAGTTGATTTCATGTTCTTAATGTCCGTTTGATGTGCACATTGATAGCAGATCCACGAAGGCTACATTTATTTGCACACATGTAAAGAAATTCTCGAGCAAATACGGTTGTTGAAAAAAACATGCCAAAGTCGATTGAGTCCGTTTTAACGTCATAAAAGGTGTGGACCCTATCAGCAAGCCTTCCAAGCCTTGCATGACTATTGGATAGTGAAGATTGTCTACATCCGTTTTTTGTTATAATTAATTAAGAATACCTTTTTATTGACTGCATCGCGGAAAACCTTGGTCTTCTCTCAAATCGGGACGCCTTCAACCATAAGGAGAGAGAGACGCCGCGTGGCGTAAGCCCATCCAAGGAGGGATATTGTTGAGGGGGAAGTCTATGCTGCTCCAAAAGGACGGTTTATACGTCCTACAAGCAAGCGGATGTCTTCAAATTATAAAAGAAGCGCGAAAAAACATGTAGCGGAGTGCTTGCTTGACCGGTCCATGATGGCCATGTCCCTCAACTAGAGAGAACGCAAGGGTGAGAGGCGTGCCCCTCTCTTCTTCTTCTTTCCCCCATCATTACCTTTTCAAAAGAAAGGATTTGTACTCAGCCTTTGTTTTTGAGACGCTCCCCCATAGAAAAAAGAATGACAAGTGGCCCACTTTGTTCAAGGGGTGAGGGTTTCCCTGACGGGGGGCACTTCGCATCATGCTGATCTTCTCTCTTTGAAGAAGGTGCCTTCTACAACGATGGATCAGATGTGAAAAACTCATTAGCCCCCTCTGTATCATCAAAGAGACTGTAGGTCAGCTGAAACCATAAAAAGGCTTAGGCTAGCTCTCATGGTTCAACCTTAAGCTTTTCCAATGTCCGGGGGGTGCCTTCACGACGGCGACTTGTCTTGCATGACGACCACCCTGTCTCGTCAAGGACGGCATCCGCCCTCAGCAGGGTTTGACGCAGACGTTGGTCGACTTCAGCGACGGGTATTCGTGAGAGTTCAAGCACCTGATTGAGGACCCCCCGAAAAGAGAAAGACGCCTCGTTTTCAGTCATCGCCTCTCAAAGACAGAGGCCTAGTCACAAACGCTGCAGGCACCGACGGATTGCCCGCCCCACGTGATCCTCATAGGGGTCTCCTCTTGTGCTTGCCTCTTCTGCCTCTAGCTCAACTGAGGTGGTGACCGTCAGTTGTGTTGTGGATAGACTTAAATGGTGCATTACCATATGAGAGTAATCGTCCTATACCAAAACTGGTCGGGATTAGTGTTGAGGCATTAGAAGAGCCAGTCCTTGATCGTGCCTTCCTCTTCCTACCTGAGAAGTCCTCTCTTTCCAAAGTTTCAGGTCTTTCATGCCAGAACTATAATAAGTAGATGTGAGGAGCGGCGTGGCTGTCGCATGCTTAATGATTAGTGTCCTCATAATTGCCTTATATTCGGTGACTGTGATCATAAGAGAGAGAGACGCTGAAGGCGTGTAAAAAAAGAAGGTCAAGTTTAGGCGCTACCTTTAGAAAAAAGGGGTAGGCCACGCCTTGTGGTGGGCACACTCCCTTTCCCAACAAGCCCCACTCCATGCTCCCCCCGTAAATCCCTGCTTGTAGGTGGAGAAGGACGATTCATCCCTTCAGCACACGTCTCCGGCTTGCCGCTCTCGCCCCCCGTCTCTGCCTCCTCCTCTTCGCCTATTGGTCTCTTTCGTTTCCCACAACTCAGCCTACAAATACCGAGGACGCCTGAGATCTAGACTCATCCCGCTCTCCTCTCCCCCTCCTTCTCTTTGTGATCCAGCCTACGGGCTTTCAATAAAAAATCTCTCGAACTCTTATTGAGAGATGACACTGGAGTGAGGAGAGAAGGCTGGGGGGCGGAGGTCTGCCGACCGGCGTTGCGGTCCTCACATCGCCTGTCCCCTCGCATGAACTAAACGTTTCCCCGTTTAATTTAACTGCCGCCAAGCACGGTCACCCCTTAATGTATGGCATCATGGTGCAAGACTCATCTTCACCTTTTAGGCTTATCGTTCTGACGTTTAGTTTTCGTCTTTCGTGCATTGAAGTTAACACAAAAGACCCGTCTTGTCTCTGTACCGTGGGCAGATCTTGCTTTAGCTGAAGAAGGTTTTGCGCGCCTTATAATCAGACATGAACACGCTTCGTGGGCGCTAGTAGTGAGAAGGACGGTTTGGTCGCGACGGCCATGGCTGTGGGCCAAGAGGGTTTCAACAAGATGATGTTTCTTTGGAAAAGAAAACTACAAAAGAGCTTTCCATTACATCGATAACTGTTCAGCTCAAAACTTGCACCTCCACTTGTGATGTCTGCTCTGCGTTAGGGAGAAGGGCAGGTGACATAAACCTAACGGGCAGCAGCTTCATGCTCTTCCTGACCCCCCTTGCATTTTCAGCGTATGCGCTAAAAATGAGCCGTGGCATCGTCCCCTTCAATGTGTGGTAGAGGTTTTTTGGTTTCGCCTCGACACATTCAAAAAGCACGGAGAGAAAGTCTCTCTCTGTGGCAAGCACTCCATGGTTCAGCGGACGGCGGGGGGAGCGAGTGCTTGGCCGCGTGCGGTTACCCTTAGCCTCGTTTAGCAACCTAACAGATGCATGAAGAGAACTGGCGGTTACCGCCTCCTCCCTCTTCTCTTCTCTCCGACCAAGAGAGAGCGGGTGTGATCCTCGCGTGGGGGACGTCTCCTCGCTTTTATCCTTTCTCTCGCACCCCAGGTTTAGCTGCGAGAGAGTCGTGTCCTTCACGACATTCCCACCACCAAAAAAAAGAATAGAGTTGTGACTTCACGACAGAGGTCATGACAGCCGGCAATTCTCTATGAAGGGGCTGACCGGAGAAGAAGAAGAGAAGGCGACCTAAGGGTTCATAGCTTTTGATGTCTGGGTCATAAGAGATTAGTCCATTACTGACATGTTTTTCTGACGACGCTGATGCCCGCTCTTCATGGGGGGGCGATGGTCGAAATAACAAAAGGCCAAAAGTGGGTCTGATGGATGAAAAAAAAAGCAAGTCTCCATCAACAACACCGCCAGCGCAACCTGCTTGAGTGCCAAGCGGCATGGGGGGCTCGTGGTGTCGACGGCGGATCTTCCTGATGCTCTCTCATTAGCAGTGTTGAGGGCGCCGACTGTTGGTGACTTCCCCTTTTCAATATATGGCGAAGGTAGCGACGATGTTTAGCGCTATCGATCATGCCGGACCTTCATAGCCGCAATAGCCCAAAGCGGACATGAGGGGGGCAGGTAAAGAAGACCAAAACATCAACCAGTAACCACATCAGCGCCTGACATGATGAGTAGACCAGCAACGCACGTCCTCCTCCTAACTACCACAACAACGATAACGAGCCTTAAGACTCTCATTAGGATCCTCTAGAGCTCTTATGCTGACCCTTCTTCTACGTTTCCGTCCAGTTTTTTACCTTGAGAGTGAGACTTTCGGCTAGACAAATCTATACTGCTTGAGGCTCCGTCCTTGATGGAGGAGAAGCGTTGAGGGGGGGGGCGTCTTTGGGGGTAGGAAAAAAGTATGTGCATGAATCTTTTTTCCTTTTTTTTACTGAAGACTAAGGAGGGTCATTTCGGCCACGTCGGCCGGTCGTATTCTTCAGCGCTCTCCGCCACCGCCGACCTCATCATCCGCTGGAGAGGAGCCGCCGACGGCTGTCGCCTTC
>JAQIXL010002544.1:0-12704 GCA_034700245.1 Poikilolaimus oxycercus | reverse complement strand
ATATGACTCGAATGTCTTCGAACAGAATGAGGACTGTCTTTACATCAACATCATCAGTCCTGATGTTTGAGAAAGCGTTCAGGCTCAAGATTTAGGTGAATGCTCAATCAAGACTGCCAGTGATGCTGTGGATTCATGGTGGTGGAATGTACAAGGGAAAAGCGGTGGACTATGATGTCCCCGGAATTGTGAGAAACCTCGTCAGCCGTGGAGTTGTTGTTGTGACCTTCCAGTATCGAGTCGGTCTTCTTGGTGAGTCTTCGATCATCCAGAGAGAACCAGCTTTGCAGGTTTCTTCACCACGTTCACTGATGACTTTCCACCGAATCTGGGGATGCTCGACCAGGCATGCTTTTTATTCCCTGACATCGCTGCCTACAGGTCGAAGCGATTCGATGGGTGTCTCAAAATATTCAATACTTTGGCGGTGATCCGTACCGAATCACGTTATTTGGTCAGAGCGCCGGTGGCGCTTCCGTTTCCGCTCACACACTTTCGCCACTTTCTCAGGGTACTTTCTCCATTGCTTTGTAACTCTCTTCAGATCTCTTCCAGCAAGCTATCATGCAGTCTGGAACAACTTTGACGTGCTTCGAAGGAGCTCTTGGTTATGACAGTCTCAGCCGCTCTCGGGCCAAGACGCTTTGCAATTACACAGATGACCAGTGGAATAGCGGCGATTTCACCGCATTGAAGTCATGCCTTCTTGCACTCGACGCCTCAGCTTGGATTCCACTTGAAGCCGTATGTGCCACTTTATCACTCGAATTGTGATTTAGACAAACTCAATAGGCTGGAAGATGTCCCAGGACAACTATTTCTTGCCTGACACTCCTGACAACTTAGCGCTGACGCGCCCGAACATGCCAACTTTGATTGGAACGATGCGCGACGAATGGACGTTCTATGGTGAGGAAATCATTTGCAAGGAAACTCGGCAGCCTAGATCTCGGTCCAATGCGCGACAACATCACAACTCCCCAAATGTACAGTCGTCAGCTCTTTGAAGTGGAATTCAATACCTATGCCAGCTTTTTGAAAGGGTCACAGGTTTGCGAGCACTTCTTCATTGACGTTCTCGTTCAGCTGGACATAATGTCGTTGTTCATTGACGCGTATCTCCCACGCGGGACAGCTGACAATGATTGGCTTACCTGGCTTCAAACAACGGGCCGAGTTCGTTTCACAGTGTTCGACATGAGGATGTTTTCAGATTTTCACTCAAGCTGGCTTTACCGGCTTTGTGAATCGCGAGATTCGGCAAATGGTTGAAAGAGGAAATCGCGAAGTCTACGCCTATGAGAATGTCTACGAAACGGACATCTCGTTGATCTACCGCGTGCCAGGATGGAGACGTAGATCAATGTCAGTAGTTGAAGGGCGCCGTTTAGCTGTCGTTCACGCCCAAGATGTTCCGTTCGTCTTTGCACAGACTATCAAGTGGAATCCTGCTCTGGCCAGCAACAGCGTCGTTCCAGAGGACTATGCTGTGCTCGACCTCTATGGCCAATGGTGGACGCACTTTGCTATCTACGGGTAAGTTTCACGAATTTCGGAACGGCCTGTTCAAGTCGCCCTACCTTCGAGCCGGAATACTGGCAGCCTGTGAATGCGATCACCTGGGCCTATTTCCAAATTGCCGGCGGAGCGGATAAGAATCGAATGCGTGATGCGTATCGAGTGGAAGACAATCTCATGTGGAACAAGGTTTGGGTTTCTTCAAATCAGGGCAAGTTCGAGATCTTGCAACATTTCCTCGGTCCCCTGCCTCCACAATGTCCGGATTACAACAATGGAACACTCGGATGTCCTCAGCAGTCGATGTCACGCGAGGAACTAATGGCAAAGTTTGAGAAGATGATGACGAAGTGATGGCAATAAAGAGTTCGAACTCGTGAAGCAAAGCAAAGCCGGGCACAGGTTTCATGCATTCATTCGGTGAGCGACGAAAGTCACAAAGACGGTTCCGCTAGCTGACGAGTTTATGGCAGACCGCAACTTGTCCCGCAGCTTCAATCTCAAGGCACGATGTCGACTGATGTGAATGACTGAAGACTCTCGATGCCAAAATTTCACTCACCAAAATCCAGGAATGTTTTCAAGATTGTGCAACCGTAAAGCACGATTCCGTATTCTTGGACGAGGTTCAAGGCATCGGAGGCCATAAAGAAATCCGGCACGAAGAGGAGGATAAGCGCGTTTACAACCGTGAGACCTGTAACGAAACAATTAGACGGCGTCGATTTGTTCCGCATAATTTTAATGGAGATTGCGTTGGGAATATTATGCAACAATTCTGTTGCCAATGGAGAGTGTTCATTGGAATTGCGGTATCAAAAGATCAAACGCGTATGATTCTCATGAGATTGGAGAAAGGTTTGAATGCTAACTCTAACGATTCGGCTGAGTTTTAGTTCGTAAACAAGATCACGTAGTCGAAAAACAAGACCAATTGTCGTCGTTGAGCGATGTTTCTCGTCGTGATGCAGAGGATTATGCGTCTTGCCAAACAACTGCTAATACGCTGTTTGAAGATCAAGAATCTGACTTACCGTATAAAGCTTCCAAAAATGTACCCGTAGAGTGTGGCCGAAACCGCTACGCAGACCATTCTGAAGACAACGATGGTCGTGAAATACTCCGGAGTTGTCGATTCATAAGTGAAACAAGTCGCTGATATCAACGTCGTATCATCCTTGCACAACCAGAGGTTGAGAGCAGCACCACAAATCGAGATCAACATTGGAACTACAGCAAGCATATTTCAGAATTTGAAGAAACCCGACTCGCAATAAGAATGACGGCGTAACGAGCTGTCAATTGGCCATATTTCAAAGGTTTGTAAACGGCGAGTGTTCGGTCAAAAGCCAGCGCCAAAGTCATAGAACCAGCAAATGGATAGCCGACAACTTGAATTATGTTGTAGAAGAGTTGGTTACAATGCCGTCTAGGCAGAAGATTGGTATCTGAATCTATCGAACGGCGTGTTTACGTGTGACAAAACGTTACCAACTCCGTTGTACTCCAATCTCGTTGCAGCTGCACCAACGAAACCCGACGCCAAAACAATATTGGCCAGAGATAAACCGATTATTAATGCCATTTCCTTATTCAATTCACAGAGAAGTGCAATGAGAAGGATGAGAAGGCCATTGAGGATTACGACGAGACCACCTTTAAGAATAATTTGTAAATTGTTATAACAAACCGAAGATGAGGTAAAATATGAAGAAAGTGGCAGTGAAGACGAACATATTCTGCGTTTCCGAACTAGTCGTGTTGACTGACTGAACTCGAGACGCAAAGGTCGGATAATCTGCGCTCTTCTGAAACGCCAATTAACGGTAGTTATCCCCTTTTCGCGCTTGAGAGAGGCGTCTTCTTGAGCCCCTTCTTGATGTCGTCATTAGAAGAGAAATTTTGCAATTTCAGCAAGCATACGTAGTTTCTCCTCTAGCACTCCTTCAAGTGATCTCAAGAACCGCCCAAGCATATGTTAAACTCGTTATGACACTTTTTGATTGGTATGTGCTGTCTCCAGATAAAGGCTCTCATTTCACGTCGTTGAAAATGTCAAGGAAGCGAAATCGGTAAGAGAGGGTGCTGCCGGCAGGTGAATATCATTGAAGGCCGACAGCTGTTTGACAACCTTTTCAGAATTAGGAACCTTCGACGGCTGCGCGGTCTTCTGCTCTGAGACGTCGCAAAGTTTGAGGTCGTCAGCCGCCTGAGGCATATTATTGTTGTCCATTCTGAAAACGTTTTACGTGAAATCTCACGTAGTGCGTCGGACTTGTTCATTGAGAACACGCTCACATTCTCGGTGTCCCTACTATGGATGAGGAGAGGTTGGTCATCTCGTACGATCGAGCATCTTATGAGCTCTTTCACTCAATCTATGGACCATTTGGCTTCGCCATCAACCTCTTGGGAATTCTAGCGATTCTCATCAAGTCAACACCAGAAATGGGTCCTTATAAGTGGTATTTGCTCAACTATCAGGTAGCCTTGCTTGAACACTAAAAAGAGTTTCAGATCTGGGGAACCCTTATTGATGCGCATTACAGCGTTAGCCAATCTGAAATCCTCTTCCCAATTCCCGGAGGCAGAACAGAACGACGACCAGGATACAACTATTTCTGGCGCTTTGGACATCATGCGAACATGGTGCTTTCCTTTTCGCTCACGGCTAGTTCGGGTGCCGCTCTGGCCACGTGCTCAATCTATCGCTATAACGTTGGTTTTTGTCGTTTACAAGAAAAGATATTCAGGTTCTGCTGACAACGCTTGGGAAGGGTTTAACAACTCTCCAATTGATCGTAATTGCTCTTATTCTTCACGTTTTCTTCGCCGGATCCGTGGGATTGTTCTTTCTTTCGTGTTGGGTACCTTACGAAGATGCCACCGCGTTCTTCAAACAGGTCCTTGGGTCTTGGTAGAATACGCATTCAGGAGTATCCATACCTGACCGACATTCTCGAAGGTGGGGAAATCGACGCCTATTTTCCGACTTTGAATCCCATGCTTTTTCCTTTTCTTGTCTACGCCGTCTTTGTTAGTTCTAATGACTAGCCGGTCAACTGAATAAGCCGCAGGTTGTGCTCTTTCTCGGTGCCGTCTACACGATCTTCTACTTCAAGACCATTCAAAAGCTGAACGCTTTGCGGCACATGATGACGGAGAACGTGTATCGCATGAACCGAAGCCTGACGATTGCTCTGGCTATGCAGGTGTCTTGGAAAGACATTTAAATGTTTAGCCTTACAGGCACTTGTACCCTACACTCTCCTTATCGTTCCACTGTTTGGCATTCTTACGATTCTGCTTGCAAAGATCAATCACAGTACAGGTTTTAAAAACTTTATACTTGCGTTCACCTCTAATTCTGTAGGTATCGGCATGACCTTTTTGGCCATACTCTCTACTCATGCTTCTGGAAACACGGTTGTTCTGCTACTCATGGTCAAGCCTTATCGACGTATGCTCTACTCTTGGATCTTTGGCGTTCTCCGACATTCGGAGAGGCTTTCAAATTTCGTCCGTCGGCGAGTCGGCTTAAAGGAATCAACGTGGACCGTGAGTCAAACACCTGACTAGAAAACGAGTTCGCTTCCAGGCTAAACCGACGATCACGCTCAGCACGTCTGGGCTGACTTCAGGCCGAAGGAGCACCGTCGTTCTCGAACAATAACTTGTTCACATTAGTAGAATTTTTCCCGCTATGCAAAAACTATTTTTATCAATAATTTTAGTGACTTCGTTCACACAACTATTTTTGGCATTATTTTTTGAAATTCACGCAGCCGTCGCATTCACAGAACTCTTTGCCCTTGCCGCAATAGCCACCATTTGAGCAGCAATAGGCATTCTCATCGTCGGGGTTGCAAATTGCCTCTTTGCCGTTGAGCAACGGTGCTGTCTTGCCGCATCGTCCTCGTTTTCCGTCAGGTGCATCTTGTGTGTACCTGGAAACGTTTTTGCCGAATAACACAAAAAATAAATTTTAACCATTGAACGGGTCGTGTTGGTTTTGTCGGTTCTCGCACAAGCGCTTCCTGATTCTTGCGATAGTCCACACAGCCGTCGCATTCGCATGCCTCCTTACCGGAATTGCAGTAGCCTAAAGGATTTATTTTCTTCGCTGTGTGAGGCTTGCCTGTCTTGCCACAGCAAGAGTAGCCCGGATCGTCGGGATCACAAACCGGGTAGAAACCGCCGATGAGGGGTGCACTTCGACCACACATTCCTTGCCGACCGTTGGAGCCGCCATTTTCAGGCGTCCACCAGCGCTGGTCCTCAAATGGAATGCATTTGTGCTTCAGGTCTCGACCGTCACCTCCTAAAGATTCTTTTCAAACAAAAACGGCTTTTTCTCTGATTTTTAGACGTCTGGCTACTAGTATAGTTGATCTAATTGAGACATGTTATTGACCTGAACAGAGGTCTGCATCCGAGACGAGTCGCAACAGCGTGTCGGAGTCGTCGTCCAGGTCGATGGCCCAGATCATGATGCCACCCAGATTCCTTCAACCTCATGCAAACATCTCTGACCTACTTTTGAGTGGCATAAGTAATCTTGAAGGTGAGACTGCGCGGATTCTCGAAGCCAAGGAAGCGATTGCCCGCGAGAATGTAGGGTGCCTTGGCCTTTTCGTGAAAGGACGCCGCATTCAGGTTCCAGCCGCTGTTGCCGATGTCGCGCCATGCCAGGTAACCGCCAGCAAAGCTGCCGCCGGCAACAGGCGCCGCTTTTCGCCACATTGGATCGCCGCCCGGCAGTGGATCGCCAACGTTCTCCCAGAAGCGTCCATAGAAGGGCACACCCATGTTGAGCTTCTTCGGTGGTTGATGTGAACGACAAGCATATACTTTCATCGTGTAGTCCACGTTCATCTTGCCGGAAGTGTTCTGGAGAATTCGATAGTTGTAAGCTCGGAAAGAACGAACCGCGGGAGTGGAGTAGTAAAGAGGCGCGGGTGGACCGGTGTAGGCGCCCCACTGACTTTCCCATGCCCCATAGTAGTCGTACGTCATGACGTTCACAAAGTCCAAAACGTTCAGCAAGTTCTGAAAAGTGCTTCTGTCGTTTGGTATTGTAGGCAAGAAAGCAACCTTGAGGTCATATCCAGGACGGATAGTCCAGTCACCAGCGGCACTGGCAATGGAGATCAAGAGCTTTGCCTCCCTGCCCATTTCCTCTTGCAGAGCGTCCAGTCGAGTACGCAGTTCCTTCACCAGCGTTACGTAGTTTTCTGAAACTTTAGCCACACATAGCGAACTTACCTTTGTCGGCCGGCACTCCTTCATGAGCACCGCCAGTCACGGGGTATTCCTGAACGATTGGTCGTCACGATGAGACAAAGCAGCTTACCCAGTCCAAGTCCACTCCATCCACATCATAGTCTTTGATGTACTTGCAAATGGCCTCGATGAAGGTACGGCGAAGATTCGCGTTGCCGGCCACATTTGAAAAGTGTTCCGAGTTCTCCCAGCCGCCAATTGCGAACATCACCCGAACGCCCGAGTTGACAGCGCGTGCTTTCTGAAATTTTCTCTTTTGGACAGACAGCTTTAATTTTTACCTTCTGGAGGCCCTGAAGTCGTCGCATTGCCTTTTCGCCTTTTGGATCAGGATTCTGGGGATTGCTGGTCGCCATCATGAGCGTGCCGTCGGCGCGCATCGTGACAAAGGCGAAGATAACGTGGGTGAGGCGTCGCAGCTGCTCGTCGGTGACCTCGCGCTTGCCCCACGACGTGTAGTAGCCGACGATGCGCTTGCCGCAGGTATTCGCCGGCACCGATGCTGAAGAATGAATGATTTTTTGTGAACCAAGGCTGATTAGGAGGAAACTTCGAATCGGAACACTCACAAGTGCCAGTTGGACCTTTCGGTTTTGGTGCGGGTGTCACTGGTGGCGTGCAAGGAACAAAGTTGTTGAGGACACGCTTGTCTTTCACAAGTTCGTCTTCCTTTCCATTTGACTTGCCATAGTAGACGCCGTCATTCTTGATCGCGTAGAAGTGAGCCTGACAAGAGGTGAATTGCATGTACCAAGATTTACCTTCTTGCCCCAAACGTGAAACTCGCGATCGCCGCCGAAGGCGTCCCAACTGATGAGGCCCTTCGAGCCTTGAAGCCGAAGATCGCACCAGAAGAGTGTGGCTTTGGTTTGACCGAATTGAAATCCGTACGGCGTCTTTTGTTCAGGCGTCACTTTCTGAAAGTGATGATGTTGACATTCAGAGGGCTTCATACTATCCACTCTCCATCGTCCTCCTTCGATCGGCATTTGATTTCCATCTCCGTGTTGCAGGTGCGTGCGTTACGCACGGCGATGCCCGCCTGACCGGGATCCACGCAACCAGCCATTTTCGGATTGTTAAAGCGCTTCTGGTACACGGGCAACTTCTAAACGGCACTTTTCCTCCTTCAACCAAGTTACGCTTACAATATCATCGGTGATCTTGAAAAGACTGATTTCAATAGAACCATAAGCCTCGCCGTTCTTGCTCTCATAGTAATGCCAGAGGCAGTAGTCTTCGCAGTGGAATTCGTCTCTCTCGCACATGTCCGGATAGATCATGTCGTGCGATTTAATATGAGCGCCCCCTTTGATCTGAAACCAGAATTGCTTCCTCATTAGATAAACGACGTACAGAAGCAATGATAATAGTGAGCTCGGCTTGAACGGAGAACTTTCCAGTGAAGAAGAAGTAGTCGAGATAAATTCCGAAGAAGCACCGAAGGTTATCGAGTGCCTCCAGCTGGCCTTGAGTGAGATCCGTGATGCAGAGCTTGATCTCGCCATGTGTGACAGTGGTCGCGAATTGTTTCAGAGCTCCGTCCTTGGCCGTGTCCGCCTCCTTGCAGTCGTGTTCTCCGTCGAAGCAGTACCTACAAGGAAACAATGATAAGCATTTCAAGAAGTTTTAAGCTGCGTAGCATAAGACGAAAACATTTTTGAACTTACTTGATAAACTTCCTTGTCATGGTGATTGCAGGCACACAAAACTTCAAGGAGCCCTCGATGGAAAGAAACTGAGCGACAGGAATCTTGCAGCCGCCGCCGAAGCACTCGCCCTTGTGTCGTGTCTCGTTCTTGGAGTTCTTTCCAATTGGTAGCTCCAGTTCGCACTTGGTCTTCGGCTTCTTCGGACTCCCAATTTCTACGTCATCTTCTCTCTTCAGTCTTCGATTAGCTGGTGGCCCTGGAGTGGCAAAGATCACGCGCAGCTCGGTGTTGAAGAGCAATTGACATCGAATAGCGAGTTCCTGACCGGCCGGCGCACAGAGGCAAGCGCGCAACCGTGGCGAGTAGACCGTCGCGTTTCGGAACTTCTCGCAAAGCGCCGACGCGTTGAAATCGCGAGCTGTGAGTGCTTGTACGACCGCGCGAGTCGTCGGATCGCTGGCAAATTTCGTCTTGAGTGTAGCGTAGATTCGATCATCACTGACCGCCTCGACTAGCGCGTCATAGTAGCGCTCTCCATTCTCGGCCGTCGGGTCCTTTTTGTAAGCAATGTAGGTGAGCGAAAGCTTTCTAGAGAGCCCCGCATAGAGCTGCACCTTGGCCGTCTCGAGGTCAGCGGCCCCGAAGTTGCCACGCACGCAGATGTAGCTGCCAAAAGGTAGTGAAGACGATGCGCAGTCCAGCGACGGATTCAGGGTCTTCAGCTCATCGAGGCCGATTCTCGCCATTGTAGTCAGGTTCGAGCAAGTGAGATTGAAGTTTTGGATTTGGTAGGTAGTCGAGCAATCGGCAGGCCGGAAGAAGCCTTCGCCGGTGCAAACATGATGCGTCCAGGCGAGGAGATCACATCGCAAGGTTGGATTGAGGCGTGCCAGTTGAGGGGAGGAAATGCCCTCTGATGCTCGCAGTTCGTCACATGTCCAATTATGTCTTAACGGTGTGAATGAGGCACATCTCTAAATCAAATTCTTAGGTACCTTGTCAGGATTTCTTTTCAGTTTTGAAATTGTTCAATCCGTACCACGCTTGAAGCACCCTGAATGCAGAACTCGCCTCCCAGGGGGAGACGAGCGCAGTCCGCCCAGGGATTCAAGAATAGTAGCTCATCGATGGTAATTCCGTATTGTTGTGAGAGCTTCCAACAATCGTCGCCTGTTTTTTTTTACTAAATAGAGGCATCGCTTCTTACCGGAGCGAAGAACGTGGACGCCGGTGCAGTGCATGGCCGGTAGTTCGCGATCAAAGACGCCCACAACACAGACTTGCTCTCCATCAAGAAGGGCGTTGCATCTCGTTCGTGGATTGAGCCGAGTGAATTCGTTGCCGAGCAAGTTGAATGCGACTTTGAGACGTTCGCAAGAGTCGCGTCCCGCTTTCACGGAATAGCGCAGCTGACAGTGATCCACAAGAGAAACGCAAACTGGTTCTCCGACCTAATAATTGTCAATTCAATCAATGGTCAATTTACCTGAAGTCCTTGACAGTCAATATAAGGGTTCATGGTGAGGAGGTCGGAGGAATTGAGACGAAATTTTCGGGCCACGATGTCGCAGGTACCATCCGAAACCGTCGCCTCGTAGTATTCTCGACAGCGAGGCAGTGGCGGCAGTGGTGGCGGTAAAACCGTCACAATCGGTGAATCTTGTGTTGTAGTCGCTTGATTGTCGTCACTACCTCCGGCTTCGACGCAAACAGTTTGGCCGATCTGAAGCGTGGATTTTAGTTCCTTTACTGGAGCCAACCTGGAGTGCATTACAATTGAGTCCCGGATTTAGCTCCATGAATTGACGCTCCGGCAACTTGCTTGTTGTCCGAATTGCGAAGCAGGTATCACCCGAGGCAACTGTGTGATTGCGGGAACAAGCCACCGAAGCGTCGGTCTCGGCAAGACAGACTCCTAGAAAAATGATTCTTCAATCAAGGCAAAAAATGTATCACTCAAATGAATCACAAAACGATTGCTAGAAAACTCTTGCCAAGTAAACACTTGATCGTCTCTTTTTGGCCAACCGCATACCTTCTCCAACAAGGAGCATATCGCAATTCACGTTTGAATTGAGTTGACGAAATTCTTCAGGTGACAGGCCAGCTTCTGTTTGAAACTGAAACACAAAGTATGAGTTTGCAGTTGGGATAGAAACCTTATAGCAAGTATCACCGGTTGCTATTGTACGCCATCGAGAGCAGGTCTTTCCAGCTGCTGCCGAAGTGAAAAGTAAGAGGAGCAGAAAAAAGTCAAATGCCAGCGGTGGTCTCTGCATGACCGGCTTGGCTTTTCTTAAAAATGTCACGATGAATGGGGAGAAATGGAAGCAATCTGCGTAAAAGCAACGAGTTTTTGGTTTTTTTAACATGTAACCAAAACAAAAGGATATCAACCGCCTCAAGGTCACAGCCAAGTCTTCCACATGCCGCTCCGGAAAGACGCGAGCTTGCGTCCCCGGAGCCCTTGTTACACTCATCAACGAGACCTAGGCAAGAAGAATTGCGGATTGCTGCCCGCTGGCATGTGATGAAGGTTCGACCAACGATCTTGGCAAGACCCTGGTCAAACGCGAAGCGAAAGCATTTCAATGACGGGATGAGTGGTTTAAATGTGAAATGCGAAATAACGATGTGTCACAGATGTTTACCGTCTGCCCCTCAACGAAAAGTTTATTGACGTGACGTTGGTCATTATTGATTTAGCTGATTTGGCATGTCCACGACGCTTCTCCTATCTCGCCCGTACCAGCAGTCGGCCTTTCCTGTCGGTCCACGAGACGTGCAGGACCCGGCCGTGTAGCCATGATTGCGACAGCACGACGCGACATCTAGGTTCTCAGCCGCGCAGAGATAATCGCACTCCTTCACATTCTTGCCCGCTGAGGCCAGTGGAGCAAAAGCTGAAATTTTTTGTTCATTTTCCTCGTTGTATCATTTTTAACAAGTAAGCGTTAGAAAAAGGGAGACGTACCACAGAGGAGAAGGCCGAAGAGAAGCCAAAAGAGAGACGACGCACGCATTTCTGAAGAAAAGCACTGGTGAGCAGAGGGCAAAGGTATTGAGTCTCTCGCCTGACGCGTGGATGAGAAGATAAAAAGAAGGAAGTAACTGTCTGAAGAAAGCGCCTGCACCGAGGGACCGAAAGTCACCGGGACCAGCGCGCTTTAAGCTGTTCTAATGCCACTAGTTGGTGGCTGGTGCTCACTGGCAGTGTCAGCCACCCACCCCACTGTTGAATTTTGCTGACGTGGAAGAATTACCGTCTATCCAAGTTTCCTCTCGGTGCATGACTCGAAGGATGATTCGGCAAAGTAATTCAACGTTGTTGACGTCCGTTTTTTCAAGCTTCTCGCTCAATCAATGGCACACTAGATGTCAAGAGCACACTAATATGATGGGTGTGTGTCTGACTGTACGACTTTCCGACGGAGAAAAGGACGGCATCGCTTGCGTACACATGCTCTTTGAGAAAAACCAGAGTGACGCTCAAAGGCGTTTACAAACATGCGATTGCTTTTATAGTCCTCTAAAACGCAGAAGTTTGAAATGCGGCTCGCACTGCTAGCACTTAGTTTTCTTCTCTGCGCGTTCTAACACCTACATTTTTGGAGTTGTATTGGCATTTAATCATCCTTCTTGCAGATGCACCCCTTAGACGGACGGCGCATGGAAGCAACCTGTAGTCGTGGCTTTGTGTGAAGCATCGTCCATTGTTTAAATCTTGAAGAAACAATCTGTCAAGCCCGGTTTCAGTGGGAGAAATCGCCACTTGTACACAGCGTTGTCTGAGAAGGTTTATGAGGTTTGTTTTCGAAGAAACTTTCTTAGTGTTTAAAAATTAGAATTGGCGTCGTGACACAAGGGAGCAAGATCCACAACCGCCACAACCGCCAACCGCCAACCACAACCGCCAAAGGACAGCAAATTCTTCCGATTATCTGGAAAAGAGGCTGTCAGAGATCTATCTCACGGCGAAGTCTCGCATTGTGGTCAACCGAAGAGAGGTGGAGATCGAGGTGAAGCGTGGTGTTCGCCAGGGTGACAGCTTGTCCCCAAAGTTAGTCAATTGTGCTAATGACGAACTCGGCTCCGGGAGCAGATGTTACAAGGACAACCCGTGGAATTTGTTGCTTTGTTTACCTTGGGCAACTCATCGACAAGAACGGAGATTTCGACCCGGAGATTACGAGGAGAATGCAATCGGGGGGGGGGGGGGGGGGGGGGGTTTGAAACCCAACAAAAAATTCC
>JAQIXL010002543.1:0-12712 GCA_034700245.1 Poikilolaimus oxycercus | reverse complement strand
ACGGGACCAAGCCTCGCCTTCCCCGTGCCCAGCAGGCGTACAGCCTTGATCCCTGGGAATAAAAACTTGAAAAACTTGAAAAACTTGAGGAAAAAGAAGGCGAGCTTAGAGAGAAAGTGAACCTCTTGACGTCTTCTGCTCATACTGATCGAGGGTGGATGCCGAAATCACGGATGATCCCTGAAAAAATTCGAAAATTGCGCAAAAATTCGTACGCCGGCCTGATGCTGTCGGAAAAACAGGAAGAAGGCTATAAAAATCCGGCAGCTTCATTCACAAGCGCGACGGCTTCATTCACCTACCGCTGCTTTTTGCCCGGGTTGTTTGCTAGGTGCGGTGCTGACGTACAATTCCCATTGTTGTACACCCGCTCGTGCCTTTTTTTGCGCCCACCTCGAACTCCCTCTTCCCTCCTCCTCGCCCCTCTCGTCGCAGCAACCGCAGCGCCCCCACGACAAGACAAACAGTTGCGAAGGCGTACAATGCCTATTTCGCCTCTTTCGCCCCCCTTCTCGCTTCCACGCATCATCGTCGTGGAGGCACGAGGAAGGAAGGTGGGCGGCTGCAGAACACACAAAAACGAGCGAGCGCCCGGCGCCTTTTCCTGCTCTCGCCCGTTCACGTCGTTGCTTTGCAAAGCGTCTGCTATCGCCTTGCTCCCCCCCCCCCCCCGCCACGGCCACCATCACGGCCTTGTGTGATGCGCACCAAGAGTGCATCTCTGCCTGCTCCTTTTGCTTCTTTCTCCCTCACTCGGGCTTGTTTGCCGTTGCCGGCGTCTGCAAAAGTGCGAGGAGGAGGAGGAGGAGGGGGGAGCGACCCGGAGCAAAACATCACACACACGCATTTATTTCACTTTTCCACACAAATGCACAAACGTGGCGCCCATATTGCTTCTTCTTCTGCCCTCTCTCTGCTGCTGATTGTGAGCCTGCAAAAGCCTTTTCCCCTCATTGCAGTCCAGAAGCTCGCATGCACGACGGCAGAAAGGGGGAGGAAATCTCCCCATGGGATTGGGCACCCCGGCTTTTTTTTCATCCTTCTTCTTCCTCTATCTCTCTGTCTCCCTCTTGCATTTCCACATTGCGTGCAAGCGGAGTGTCCGTCCGCCTCCTCGGTTGCAAAAGGAGCGGGGAATCTCTTCTTGCTGCTAAATCAACGCGGTCACGCAAGCAGAGGGCAACGTGCCGTCTTGCAATTGCACACGCGCAAGGCTCATTTTAGAGGCAACAGGCAAGAATCATCGCATCGGCATGAGATGGCAAGGGGGATGGGGGTGCGGTGGGAATTTGAACCCCCTTCTCCCCTTGCAAGAGAAGGCCGGATGAGGATTTGGCTCAATGAGAGCGCTGCAAGAGTCTCTTCTCATCGAAATATTCTCGCGCGGGCTTTTGACTCTGCGAAATTCTCATACCAAGCAACATTTAATGGAGAGACATTTCAAAAGCAGCATACCAGCCTTCACTAGACTCTCACAGCGGCCTAGTCATCCTGAGAGAAGGCTGGATTACGGTAGCGTTAGAAATCCTTCCCTTCAGAGTTCAGAAAGTGTGGGCCTTGCGAGAGTCTTGTTCGGCTCATATGCGCATTAGCACCAAGGCAATCCTTGCCCTTTTACCACTTTTTCCTCGAGTCGACGCTGCAGCTTCCTGAAGAGGAGAGAGAGGGTTAGGGTGACCAATGGGTGCAAACATCCCCCTTCCGCTGCATCAGACCCGAGGTTTAGAGAACACATTCGTCTCTACACCTGCACGCGTGCGGAAAAACAGATTTCCCCTTCCTTTGGACCTGCGATCGGAGCTTCTGCTTTCCTCTTCATCGGCAGTCGCATGGGGCGAGAGGAGGGATCTCGAGCTCCGAGGTTTCCGATGACTAAGGCCGAGTCGGACGGACGAGCAAGAGGGCGACAGCGCGACTCAATATGCGTGCAAGGCTCGGCGCTGCAAAAACGAGAGAGAGCTGCAAGGCTCGGCCGCACTCTCCCTTTGATGCTTTCAAAGTCAGAACCACCGGGCTCAAAATCGCAGCACTCCCCGCCGCCGCCGCCGCGGCCGACTTATGCCTCAAAGGCGTTTTGCAAAGCGTGCGAGAAGGGAAGAGACGAGTCCCCTGAAGGAGCGCCTCGAGGTGACCAGCCCCCCGCCGCCGCACCGAGACGGGCGACGAGATTCATATCCAATTCCTTCACTAGTTTGGTGTCGCCTCGGGAGTCCCCCTGTGTGTGGTGCCTGAGCTGCGCCGACGGCCCGTTTGCATCTTCGTCTTTGGCGACGCCTTGAGCACCTATTCGTCCGCTCCTTCGCTCGACCTCCTCGCATTAGAACCACGCCTGAGCCTTCCTTCTTCTCCTTCTCCTCTCGCACGAACGCGCTTTATCCTCCCGTTGGCATCTTCTTCTCCCCTCTTCGTCTTCTTCCACCCGACTTTTTTCTTCCTTTTTCGATTCTTCTGCAAACGGCCCGTGGCAGAGGTTTCATGGCCGCCGCACTTTTGCCAAAAGAGTGCAGATCAATGAATGGGTGTTCTCTGTTCTTCAAAGAACAACGTCGAGAGTTTTTGACTCTTTGACCTGAGCCGCTGAGGTGGCCGCCCCTCTCTTCGGTCACCCCCTTCATATTTTCGCCGATGTCTGTGCACACGAGCGAGTGCAAGGGAAGTTCGATTATGCAAGAGCCTGGGCGACGGGCGGCGGCGGGCCCCTCTTTACGCAGGACGAGACGAGGACGCAAAGGGGCGAGGGAAGGAGGAGGACGAAGGGGCAATGTTTTTTGCTGCAAAAGCTGCAAGAGCAAGAGGACGGAGAGAGAGGGGGAAGGGGAGAGAGGAGGCGGGGCCTTCTCCCTTCGCCTCGTCGGGTGGAGCGCGCGCAGCCGAGCGCCGTCCGTCGCCGGCTGTCGGCCCTCTCGCGTCGGGCGGGCGTCCGCCGTTGGTCGTCCTACTTTCAGGCGGCGGCGGTTTCTGCAACGGCGGCCAAGGGGTCCCCCTCTTGGAATCTCTTATGCATGTTGCCCTTTTCCTCTCCTTGACTCGGCTCAAGACCCGTGGCGCGCGCTGTTACTTGAGACCCAGACGGAAGAGTTTGCTTTCAGTGTTGTTGATGCTGACTCGACTACCGCCTGACGTGCTCGCCGAGCGGATCCTCGCCCGTCTACCCGCCCTGGACGTGCTGCGCATCGAGCGCACCTGCCGCCAGCTCAATCGCGTCGTTCATGACTGGAATCGCGAATACGCCAGGTTTGTACGTTCACGATCTTTCTCGAGACTTTTCGCGCGCGCGAAATGCGCGCGCGCTTTTGTCGTGATTGAACGCGGTTCAAAAGCCGTCATCATTGCACTATTTCAGGTTCGAATGCAAAGAGATTCGGATTCTGCACGAGGGGTCAAGCCTCGAGATCCGTATCCGCAAGCCCGACTCCAAGGACATCATCTTCCATGTAACGGACAGGAGGGTGGCGATCTCGCCTCCGTCCCTTCCCGCCGCGCCCTCCTCACCCACCAAGTCACCTTCCGCCTCATCTGCCGACGAGACCTCCAACGCGCCCGCGCCACCGCAATTGCTCGTACGTCATTCTCATCTCTTTTTTCTTTTACTCGTTTCTGCCAGTGGACATCATCTCCCTCGCAGGCCCGGGGGCCCATGCACGCACACTCATCTGTCTCCCCCTCTTCCTTCTTCTTCTCCTCTCCTCCTCCTCCTCCTTCTTCTCTTCTAATATGCGCCTTCTTGCGTCTTTTGCATGCACGATTAGTGCAGGACGTCCCGGGTCGTTTCTTGACGCCCAGCGCCATGGGCTCTCTGTGCGTTCCCTAACCCCGGGTTCTTCCTCGAAAAGTCACGACCGCCCTTCTCATAGGCGTTCACATTCTGCACTCTTACTCGCCATGTTGCAAGAAGAAGGAAGAATTGCGGCAATTACGAGCCGAGGGAGCCACCCGATACTTTCATTTTCAATGCAGGGCGCTCCCGCAAATACGCAGGCTAGGCTCTAGGACGCGAGATGACGCTTGCGAGAAGGAGATCTGGCTGCAAAAAGAGGAAAAAGCGCGCGGGCGCGGGCGGACATGCGGATGGATGGGAAAGCTGGAACTTTCGGCAAAGGGGCTCTCGGCGAGGCTGACGACGATGCTGAAGTGCTGGTTTTTAGGAGTGGATCGAGAATGGCGTCTCGTTTCGAGCGAACATTTGGCATGAGCCGGGCTTCATGTCCACGAAGACGTGGCACTGGTGGAGCGTGTGGCCGGCTGCCAATGGCATCGCCGATATTCAATTCGTCTTCCACTACCTTCTCGATAAGGTGAATTGCATGTTCCAAGTAGGGGGCAAGCCTCCATCAAAGGGGATCAATCTGCAAAGACACCAACGACCTTTTGCAGGTGTTGCGGAAAGTGGCACCGCGTGCCGCGTACCTCTTCGGCATCACGAACTCCGATCTCCTCACGTTCAATTCCGTTAGTCCCGTGACTGCAACCCTTGAAACATATCATATGCAGGTGGTTCGGATCCACCGTTCGCCTATTGAGATCTGCGAGTTGAACGCCTCCACCTATCTGCGTGAAGACTTCCGCTGCATCGCCGATATCATCAGCGTGAGCAAGGACGAGCAGAAGTCGGGCAAGAAGCGACGACGCGTGCGCAAGTTGCTTCGTCACGTCGTGGGAAAGCTCGCCCGCGTCCACATGTCCGAACGCAAGATGCGGAGTCCGCCACGCAAGCTCCATGACGTGCCGAAGGAGGACGCCGTT
This sequence comes from Poikilolaimus oxycercus, assembly GCA_034700245.1. Lineage (NCBI taxonomy): Eukaryota > Metazoa > Nematoda > Chromadorea > Rhabditida > Rhabditidae > Poikilolaimus > Poikilolaimus oxycercus. The sequence goes on along the minus strand of JAQIXL010002543.1, from coordinate 7,969 downwards.
CTCGAATTGCTTCGCGGCGAGCGGATGTCCACATTCAGGTTGGTGTGAAGGCGTGAGAGGAGTGGGTCTCGCTCTATGTGTGGGTGTATCTCACCCTCTCTATTGTTCCTATTGTCCCCACCTATGAGAGTGACATTTGGGGAATCAAAGATGACTCCTCTCGCAGCGGGACGAGGGGAGGATCGAAACGGGTTCGACCCGGCCAACCGGGGTCCACACGAGAGACTCTAAAGGGATGGTGGCGGGCGGCGGACGTGGCCGAAATTCCTTTCGTTGCGCCCTCTTTGCTGCCGCCTTTCTCCTCTTCCTTCTCCTAGTTCTTCGTCGTGCCGTCCAAGTCCCCGTTCAGAAGAAGAATCGATACAACATGCTGCGAACACCGCCAGTCCCCCCCCTCCCGCTTGGTTGCAATGCACAAGACAGAAAAGCCATTGTCCACGTGAGCATGAGAAAAACGAAGCGGAGAGCGCGTGTAGTCGTCCAAGTCAGAGCAGAAAGAACAACATCTCTCCTCTCTCCCCGAGCCCTTGTCTTTCTCTTTCCCCTCGTGGTCCTGGCTTTCGCCTCAGCTTCCGGCTCCATGTGTGTTCCGTGCTTTGCAAGCACACCGATCAGTTTCTCTCGGCGACAACGAAGATCGAAACGTCGTTGCGTCTCTCTCTCTCTTATGTATTGTCTTGCACCCACGGCAACCCTCAGGGCAACGCAGTGAAGCGCAGCGCCGGCGGGCAGCGACGCAAAAGCAAAAGCAAAGAGTGCCATTTCCAAGAGATTCGAATCTTTCCCTCGCGCGCGTCGGCACGCGCGCAGCAGCTCGTCGAGCGCAGCTTTCGGAGAACCCCTCGACGCTTCCAAGCATGCACACGTCCGCCCGTCCTCCCCCTTCCCTTTCGTCGTTCCGTCGTCGTCCTCCTCGCCGACGATGTCGGGGCGGGCAGCAGTGAGGGGTCCGCCAGAATCGATATGGACATTTCACGAACGCGCGGGCGTTTGCACTTTTGCTAGAGAGTAGGTCCTCCTCCTCTCTTCATGGAAAAAGAGGGGAAGGGAGAGGGACGACACTCGTCGTTTCTTCCATGAGGCGTCCTTCTCTATGTGAAGGGAGGGGAGAAGAGGCGCAAGCCAATTCGTCGTTCACCACATGCACATAGGCGCCTCTGTCCCCTCTCCTCGTTCACCCTTCACTCCCTCCTTTCAAGTTAATTTTGTGCTGGAGCGGCAGGGTGGTAAACACGCTCTGCAGTGTTCCGCATTCCCAAGGTTTCACGTTGCACGTCTCTGCAGAGTGTGAGAGAATGAGAGAGGGGGAAGAAAATTGTGCAAGCGCTGGCCAAACACATCATAAGAGAGAGTTTGCCTAGAATGCAAGAGAAAGGGGGCAAGGGGCAAGACGCGGCGACCGAGTGGCTGAGCCGTCGGTTGGTCGTCGCCGAGAAAAGAAAGTATGTACACAAGAGAGGGTCTCATTTTCGTGGAAAGAGTATTTCCGGCGAGCGCCACCGTGTGCGCGACCCATCGGTGTGCGCTCGTTGGCTGGCCACCTAAACGGCTGCTGCGCGCGCGTGCCGGGCTGGCAACCTGCAAACTTAATGATGTCCGCCGGACGAAGAAAGAGAGGGGGTCTTTTGGCCGCAGAGGAAAAGGAAAGGAGAGCTTGATCGTGTATGCATGTCAACACGGGTCTCCGACGGGGGCCTCTGGCAGGAGAGAGAGAGCTCTGACTGACTGACTCGCTACGCATGTTGCAGGATCGAGGACAATGCCACGGAGGCCTTCACCAAGGAGTTCTTCCTCGCCCCTCAAGTCATCGGGTTGGCAACGCTGAACCTCGACGTGGAGAGCGACCGACGATCGCCATCCATCCTCCTCTTCCAAACCTTCGATGATGAATGTTTGATGGAGAGAAGAAGCCTTCAACACCTGAAAGTGCCAAGAAGTCGCGTCACGTTTGCTGGACTCAACACCTTCCTCCAAGAGTTTTACTGGGAAAAACGCTCCTTCCAGTGAGTTCACTCTGCTCTGGACTATAAGCAAGTCTTAGATCGTTGATTATCGGAGTCCGCAGCAACGGCGAGTCGGCCGAGCGAGCAAACGCCCTCCTCACGGATAAGATCCCCTGGCCAGCCAATGAGAAGCGACGAACGCGCCATGGCCGCCATTGCATTCACGCCGTGGATCTGGTAAAGCGCCTCTCCACGAAATCCTTATGGCAAACATCTTGCAGACGCTCGAAGACGATTACTGGCTCGTCTCGATTTGGACCGAGGCCGCAACGTTGATCCCGTGCTACGCCTAAGTGTTGCACTTTCTGTGTGTGAAGACGACGACAGCATTGAAACATCGAGGGGATCGTGTAGCTTTCAAGGAGTTTCGAGTAAGCAACGAGAGTTGCTCGAGGGCACGTACTTCCGGGAAAATGGCATCTCTTCCCATTTCGTTTCCGGAAGAAGGGCAGCAGCAGCGAGCTCTCCTCCGCACGTCTAAGTGCTGTCTCTCTCCTTCTTCTCGCAAAGAGACGTGCACACTCATTTTGTTTGCCACACAAGGTTCTCTCCCCCGGTATGAATGAATGTATATTGCTTCCTCCCTCCTCCCTCCATGCTCCTTCCTCGTACTCATAACTTCTTCATTGTGTGCCTAGAGTCTAGAGTGCGCAAATGTCATTACGGTAGCCGGTGTTTCTCCATTATAAAGAGCCATTCATCAAGAAAAAAACAACCTCAGAATGTACTAGCTTGTGTGTCCTTTAATGTGAGACCGTCATTTCCATTCAGTATCTGTATTCTCTCTGCATCACGTTGCAATTTCTGCTCCTCCTCGTAGCGAGGAGACCTTCGCCCCCTGCCACTTATCTTGTTTTCCTTCCCAGTCAATTTCTGCATTTCATCGTATTGCTCGCGCTGCAATTTTGTGTCCTCATTGCAGCGACGAGGGCTCGCTGCAAATGCAAGAGAAATTCGCAATTCTTTGTTGTTTTTTCGATCCCTTCCTTCCTCCCTTTCGTCTACTAGGCCCGCGTGTGACGCGCGTTACGAACGCTCTATCCAATTCCTTCTTCGAGCTAGCTCCTTCTTCTTTCCACCTACAGACAGCAAAGCCACATTCATTCCAAATGAGCCATATCATAAGGCTACTGAATTTTCGAAACGCTTTTTCTTTCCTCCCTTTTTCCAATTTTGATACCGCCTTAGATGGGTTTTTTTTTCTTTCGTCTTCATCATCTCTAGCCTTGCACAGAGTCATCTATTTTACTCTCTCTCAGCTTTTCGACACACGCGGGGTGTGCAAGAAAACCATGACATTGAATTGAAGACTTTTAAAGTTGAAATTAGTTCGTGCCGAGATGAAAGTATGAACTCGCCCCTAACCCAGTCTCCTCAACTCACTCAAAATATGACACTTTGCGGGAAGAAACCTACTCGTGTGGCCTCTCTCTCTTATTGAATTGCTCTCCTGTGCATTTGTAGATATTTTTGCAATGATGTGTTGCTCTGCTCTCTCACTCGGTTTTGCTGTGTATATAAGTGCATTTATTTCTGCTCTCTCTCTTCTCCTTCCCCCTTCCCTTTGATCGTTGTGAAAACACGATTCCGCGTATACATGGGCCTATCGGAGCACACGAGGTTGCGCATTTGGCGAATAAACTTAGCAAGCCAGATTTGCACGTACACTTGCATACACATGAGCTATGTAAAGAAGGGGAAGGGAATGAAGGAAGGTTGAGAGCCAAGAAAATAGAGGAAGTTGAAAGGAGGAGGAGTTAGAGGATAAATGTTGAGGTCAGCATTCGTCGCCTGAAATTCAAAATTTTGGAAGCGTTATAAAAGCAACTTCTCTAACAGGGCAGCTCCGTCGTCCCGGTGCAGAAGCCACAAGTGAAGGCGCATTGTTGTTGCATCATCGTCGTCCATGGTGCTTTGTAGCAGAGATCCGCTCGACGGCCGCAATTCGACCTCTGGCCGCCCGCGTCAAAGCAAGCAGCCACGCGTGCGGCTGCAAGCCGAGGCCAAGAGTTGGCGTTGATAGAGAGAAGAGAGAGAGGGGGAAACCACAGAGTGAGATGCAGGAAATTGAACGTCCTTTGCAAAAGCACAGCGCACCACCTCGATCTCGGGGACCCTCTCTATAGGCTGGAATTAGCCCTCTCTTCGTATGAATATGAAAGCGTCAACCGCCGAGAAAGAGGAGAGAGGAAATGAATTCTCAGTTGAATGTTTCAAATTGTCAGGTTTCTGGTTTGAAAGAAGGAAAAGCGTGAGTGAAAGTGCAGCCAGGTGCAGTTTTTTGAGATGTCTCTGCTCGTGCACAACTTTCTTCTTCTTCCACTGGAACGGTTTTCCAATGAAGGTTTTTCGATGTTCCCAGAATGTGCACAAGACAGCTTATTGCAGACTTGCAGCAAGCACAAGCTAGAAGTTTTTGAACGAAGAAGTTTCCACTGCGAGTTGTTCCTTAAGGCCATATGTTCAAGAGGGACGACGGCGAAAACGATGGGGGCCGAGCAGCGGCACCCAAGCATCAATTTCTTGCACCCGAATGAGCTCGTGGAATTGCCGTGCGGGCGCCAGCAGCAGGCCGCGAGTGGGCCCCCGTTTTTCGGCCGAAACGACTACATACGCAACATGAGGGAAAGAAGTGTAAGGGCATTGAGGAAACTGGGAATTCATTCATTGCTGCTAGACTAGAATGACATTCCGTGAATGTCTTGAGAGGATGCTCTTCCGGGAATCAAAACAAATAAGCTTCGTTAAAGGACTAACTTGGGGAACCGGCATATCTATCATTGGCTGTACCACAGGAAGGGAAAAGGCATCCATGTTTCAAGGCTTGGGCATTTCAGTGAAACATTTGTCACCCCATTGAGTCGTTGACTTGGACAAAAAAACTTACTCTTTTTAGTCGACGTCAGGACAGGCGTGCAAAATCCGCAAGTCACCGGGCACCGCTGGGCCATGAGCGCTCTGTAGATGGGATTCACGCAGAGGCGATTCAGCCCATAGCAGCTCGAATCGGCATCGGCGCAGACTCTCACGAAGGGCGCGCGCGTTGAAAAGGTTGCACCTAGAAGCCATTCGAGGCGACGATGATCGGAAAGGGCAAAAAGTTACGACGTCTCGTGGTGGTTGGCGTGGTCGTGCTGGTCGATGTGCTCGTCGTTGTCGTCGTTGGAAGGGGACAGCATTGTAGTCCCGAACCTCCAGTCGGATCGATGTTCAGTTCGGGCTGAAAGATCGCCTTGCGTTTGTTGCATGACTGTCGAGCTACTATTGGAAACTTCATCCGTGCTTCAATTTGTTTGAACTTTGAAACCAAACCAATTTCGCTCCATTCTCAGTTTACAATGGTTTTTGACTCTTCCCTGTTCAAAGATTCTGCTTGTTACTAGCGAAAGCGATCAAAGAGCGATTAGTTCAACCATACCTTCGATTCTATCCTAGAGTTCTAAAACATACTCGAAAGTTATCCCCAACACATTCGCTGAGTCACTGCACATATTCATGCCGCCCAAGAAAGTTTGTGCATTGCAACCTAGGCCAATTTCGCATTCATCTTCTGCTCAAAAAAGCTGTTGCGTGTCCTGGTGCACTAATTGCGGCGAGTCACCCACACCACACCAAAGCGTCTCTCTGGCTTGAACTCCATCTCATTTTGCCTCCAACCGCCCACTCTCACCAGGACCAGTCCGCCCGAGGGGGAGAGCCGATCACGCTGAATAGACTCTAGTGCTGACTTGCTTTCAGCGCAGAAGGCCGTTCTCGATCTTCAATGAAAGGGGAGAGGAGGAGGCCCGGACCACACAAAGGCGGGTCGCGCCTCCTGGTTCGCGCGCAAGTGTCAAGGGAGCTGCCAAGAGTCGCGCCTCGCTCTCGCGTGTGTTTGAATTCTCTTGTGGTTTTCTCCCGCTCTGCAATTTTCTGCTCTTCGCAAGACACTTTCTGACTTCCAGACCCCTCAAAGTCAAAAAATCACCATCGAGCGTCGCTCAGGGAGAGGGAACGAGTCGAGGCGAAGGGAGGGGGGGGGATCGTTTGATCAGCCATTAATTGAGACGACATTGGAAGACGCCGCGAGAGGAGGACCTCAAGAGCACCAAGGGACAAGGTCGAAAAGAAGGGATGAACAATGTTTGGGTCGGCTTGTCGCCTCGACCCGGCGCCATTCGGCTTTTCCTGAGAGGAAACTGGCATTGCCCTTTGTCCCTTTTTGTGTCTCGGAGACGAGCACCGAGAGACGAGCCGAGTCGCCCTTCCCTCATTGATGTCACTTCCGCAAACTGAATGACAGAGAAGGATCCTTGAGGACGAGAGAGGGAGCAAGGGAAGGAGGAGAAGAGGGAGCTGCCACGTAATCAGTTTGTCTTTCGAGAAGTTCCGTGTGCCGGCATCTCGATTTCCAGAAGAAAAAGAACGTTTTAGTGCAGGACGAGTTTGGAAATGAACACATGAATTGGATGAGTATTGTGTGGTTTCCACTCAATGGGGCGAGCAACTAAGCGAAGAGATTGAAGAACTTTGAAACGTTGCCCGTTTCCCTGACCCCCAATGAAGCGATATCAAAAGCTTCAAAATCCAGAATTTCAATAGCACACTTGAGAAGCCATCCCCGGTTTCGACCAAACCAAGCATCTCGACAGTGCGCTAAAGTTGTGCGCTAGCATATTCAATTTCTTTGAAAGCTATCGCAATTCAACTGCAGAAGAAAACCCACAATGCATTCGAAGCCCGGATCACATCCAGTCAGCGGGTTGACCAAGCAAACGTCTGCAACACAGTTTTCATCCCAGCCACCGTAGAGAAGGCCCACCAATAAACATGTTGTCAGGGATGACACAACCAGGTCCAAGGATGACGTCTTGAGCCGAGGTCATAAGGAAGAGGAATCCGACTAGCAGAAGACAGAGAAGATCGCCATTCATGGAGTGTCACGAGGGCGTCTTCATGTACGACGCACTAATAGCCGAGAGAGGGGAGAGGGATGAGCCGGCCATCCGTCTTTGTCTTCACGCCTTTTCCAGAGAAACTGTTTGCCTTTCACGCCCGTGTCCAGCGGAGAGGGGCTAATGCTGGACCCTTGCCGCTCTTGTGGTCAATACGTGTGCAGATCGGTGTCGATGTCTGATGCACTGTCGCGTTTGGGTGAATTTCATGAAAACATCAAAGCTTCAGCCGAAACTTTTCAACAATTAGTAAGGGCTCGAGTTTAGTAGATCTCTTCAAATGCTCTTTGCAAGAAGTGTCTATGACTCATCCGCTTACAGGATTCAATTGAGGGTATCAACAAATGAAAAGTATGTAGCAGAAAAATAGTGCTTTCGAACGGCTATGTTTCAACCTCAACATGTCTGCAAAGCTCGATTGACTACTCAATTCTTCGTCACCACTGTGCCGTGCCAATAACGAAATGAAACAACTTTATTTCATACCCTGCTTGTGAACAAATGCACCAACGGATTCGTGTAACGTGATGACCAGAACTGAATTCAAATAGCGACCATGAACTAGAGTTTCTTGAATTGAATTGTGTACAAGATCTTTGGCGAAGGCAAATGGAGTTGAGGAAAACTTAACAACTGTGTGGAGGTGACGAGGCTCATTTACAGTAAACAGGGCGTAAACAAACAAGTAAACAATCTCAAAGCGAGAGCACCACAATGCGGAGAAGGAGAAGAAAAAACGGATTCGTGACCTCGTAAACGGGTGTAGAGAGAGGAGAAAGGAAGCGAAGAAGAGTGGGTAGAGCATGAGAAAGACGTATCTCACGGTCAAGGGGGCTAGACAGTAAGAAGCACAAATGAAAGCTGAGAGGAAGAGAAGTTGTGGCCTGTACGTAACGAAGAAAGACGCTCTGTGCTTGAGAGCCGGGGGCTTTTTCTTCTTCTAGGAAAAAAACGGCATAGATCGCGGTTCTCTATTTCCTGATAGGAAAAAGTGAGAAAGAGTCAACAAGGAGGGGGTGTTTCTCTGCAGAG